>JFHB01000042.1:0-184149 GCA_000729835.1 Atkinsonella hypoxylon | reverse complement strand
AAAAGAAAAAGAAAAAGAAAAAGAAAAAGAAAAAGAAAAAGAAAAAGAAAAAGAAAAAGAAAAAGAAAAAGAAAAAGAAAAAGAAAAAGAAAAAGAAAAAGAAAAAGAAAAAGAAAAAGAAAAAGAAAAGAAAAGAAAAAGAAAAGAAAAAGAAAAAGAAAAAGAAAAAGAAAAAAGAAAAGAAAAGAAAAAGAAAAGAAAAAGAAAAAGAAAAGAAAAGAAAAGAAAAAGAAAAAGAAAAAGAAAAAAGAAATTCTGCGCAGGATCTCGTCTGCCACGCGCCAATGTAGCATCACACAACCATGCTGCTCCGATGTGGTGTCCTCTAGCGGAATGGATGGGCGTTTCAGGAGGCAGTACGACAATTCTACGACAGTTCTAGATATATTCTAGAACCAATAATCTATCACAGGACCGCAACTATGAATAGCAGCACCCTTTTCACGTGAATCCCGATTGGCCTGAAAAGCAACGCAGAGGGGTATCATGGTGTAGCAAAACAGTACTATTGTGATTTGCAATAGAAGCCTATGTAGGTAAACTTGGTACTTCCCGAAAAAGAAAAAAAAAACCCCCCAAAAAAACCCAACAACAAATCCATAGACAAACTGCACATTCAAAAGTGTGCTTCATTGGTCCGCCAGTGGAAACCAACCGTTTCGTCGCCGCCTTTGCAATGAGGCCTGAATCTTTGTTGGAACTTGGCCAACAGGATACAAAATGCCTCATGATTGTGTCGTGTCCCCACTTGGTGTCAACGAAACCTTTGTTTTCCTGCTCGCCAATTTCCCAAACAACTTCCACTTTCCCACCTGGAGAACATATAAGGGAGTTCATGTAGAGGTAAAATACATTGTAAAAAGTGGTGATTGTTCAAAAAGCAATTTTGGCCGTAACCTCCTAGAAGCAGAACCAGAAAACATAATCAACAAACTACTCGACAAGGGCTATCATTAACTTCACTGTCTGGCTCCTCCAATAATTGATTACAAGACGAAGATATTACTCATCGTCATGATATAGCGCATGAGCAGTCCATCACGCACATGATCGTACAGCAGCTGGTGCCCCTTCGACGAAGCGTACTGCTCGCACGCCGGCATGCCCCCTTGGCGTGGTGCCGGTGACTGACTTACCTTTACGTAGGATCGTTTTGGGATCCTGCGAAGCAGACTTGGTAGGTGACAAAGACCGGCCCGACAACTTGAAAGGTGTCTTGTCTTTTGGGCTGTCTACAGGCCGGTCGGATTGTCAATCTATACCGTGCTGCTTCTTGAGCTGCGCTAAAGATTCTCGACGGGCTTCCAGATCCTCTTTTGACTTGATCATCTTCTCAGGCTGGTGATATAGAACTGTGGGGACGATTAGTCATTGAAAGCACGAGCCTGATCATGACAGGAAGGGCCGACGCAAGGAAGGAGGTATCACAACAAATGGAATACTGAGCCCGTTCAAAGTCAGCAAAACATACCCACTAAATAACGATTCTGGAAGTTAAACCCGTTGAGCTTGTCGCAGGCTTGCTTGGCATCCATGACATCCTCGTAGACTACGAAGGCCGTTCCCTTGGTGGCGTTCGAAATGCCCTGTCGAACTTGACTACGGAATAGGGTTAGTCATCAGTCCTTCGAAATCCTCGTATTCACTGATATTTTCCGTTGAAGGGCGCATACCGAATAGGGCCAAACTTCCCAAAGAGGTCGAAGAGCTCCTCTGGAGTGACGCTGTAACTACAGTCGGTGTCAGTTGAGTGCGATTGGAGAGTCGAATGTGGGCGCTCGGAGTTAGGTACCTCAGATTCTTGACGAACAGAGCTCTATAGGAATTGTTAGACGTGTAAAACGCGATAAAAGAGGGATGAAGGATGGCATCCTGATGGTCCTGATCAAATGCAGCACCATGATATGATGCCTTGGTGGAGAAAAGCCGATTGACAGACCAAGACAAAGCCAAATGCGCAGGAAAAATAACTGGACTCACCTGTTGACTTCCGGTGCGAGTTTCCCGCCGCGACTACTCATCCTTTGATGTATTATTGTTGGAATTGAAATGAGGACTCGAAAAGGTCAGAGACGGGTCCGTTGAGGATTGAGGACGGGTAATAACAGGATGGATTGCGAAACCAGATCTGAGCGGAGGCTCAGGTCCAAGAGGTTTCAGCAGACAATATCTACCTATCACGTGATGGGTGGCTTGTGGTGTGGTTCAGCGCGAACAGAATTGGAGCGCTGACACAATCGCACCAGACTCTACGCAGGCACAAAACGTGTCTGGTTGGGTTTATTAGACTAGTCAGGTTTCACAGTTTCACAGCTAGAGCTCGGCTGCCAAGTGCAAGCGTCATTCAGTTGAGCAGCTTAATACATGATAAGGCTACAGCCCATACTCCCCGCGCCCACGCCCATCTTCCATCACAAGGTCTCTCTATTCGGAATGGTCACATCAGCGCCACATTAGAAGGATGCAAACATCAACAGCGGGGAAATAGTTACTCTCGAACACATTCCATCAGCCACCGCCAGCTGGCGCCAGCTGGCGCCACTACTAGGTCTACCAGCTGTCAGGCAGACGTAAGGGCTGAGATTCTGGTCTCTGCCAGCCTCTTATTGTCCACATTCTCTATTTCCTATATGTATATGTTGTCCTATAGCTGTTACTTTGTCTCGGTGACAACGGTGTGAACTTGCGATGTGGCTTCTCCTAATCGAATGAATGTATGTAGTCCGTACTGCAAAGGCCCTTTTTGCATTATTATGGACGTTTGAATGCTAGGCGCACAGTATAATGTATGATTCATCTCATGGCAGCCCAACTTTTAGGTTCACATACCGAATGGGAAATTATCCTGTCGGTGATTTTTGGTCTCTGCTGAAAAGGGGACCGCACTGTGCTCTCTCCAGATTATGTGGCTGTGTACAGTGCCAGGATCCCATGATAGCACTTCAGTACTGTGACTAGTCTGACAACTTCACTATTCAGTTCTTCCGGTCTTCTGTCACCTGATTGCGCAGTTTGACTAAGAAACGAAGAAAAAAAGTCGACAATAAATGAATGCCATACATATCTCATGAACTTGAATCTTATATTTTTAGTCTCTACACTCTGTTGCAACGTCAGACTGATCTCTATACGAGACCGTCACTGATGGCAACCACAAATCTCTTTGGAGCTTCTGTCCTGTCAACATTCGACGGAATTGAAGGTGCGAGGGGCTATGTTTCTCAATCAATTGGCTCTTCGCATATGCCGACCGATCAAGTGAAAAAATTGGTGGACGCGAGTGTTCGTGCTAGTTCCGATGACTTCAACCGCCTCATCAGTCGCGCCACTTTAATGCAACAGTCAAAACCGCGATATCATGATAGCCTAGATGGAAATGACATTCTTACATTCATATGGTACATAATAGCGAAAGAATTGTATTCATTTGACACAGGATCTGTTCCTTGGGCTGAAACTGATCGTCTCATTGCGCTTGCCAAAGAACTTGCTCATGATCCTTTTACTCGCAGATCGGTCTCTCACAGCACCCGATCTAGTGCTGATCCTGCTAAGAGAAGGCATCATGAAGCCAGATCCGTAGCGCTGAATAGGCAGTCGCGCTACCATTATCATGAGAACAATATTTTTACAGGGCATACTCAAGTGAACAAGGCATGTGATGGTCACGGCGGCAAGAAGCAGCGACTTGGAGCCAGCGACAGGAATCTTAACCTGTTGAGCCTCGGCTCTGTTGGATCTTTATCGAGACAGCAACACATTCACAGTGCGACAGGAAGAATTGAAGGAACCATACGTGCCATATGTGTTCATCCGTCATGCATATCATCAACAAGAAAGCCGACCAGCAAATATTTTCAAGGCACACCATCGCCTTATTTTACTCCAAGGGTTGATGACGAAAAAATATCACGACGGCAGCTTGCTGGAACTGTGTCCAGCGTTCCATTCCCACCGCTTTCATCCCCTCAATTCGGACTCATTCAGGAAAAGATGGCCGACGAACCTTTTTGGTTATTGATAGCAGTGACTTTCTTAATCAAAACCAACGGACAAGTTGCCATACCGGTATTTTACAAAGTCAAAGAGCGGTTCCCATCACCGAATCACTTAGCTGATCCTGATAATGCCGAAGAATTGCTTAGCATGATTCGGCATCTTGGTCTGGCAACGAATAGACTCAAGTTTATTCAAAATTATGCGACTGGGTATTTGAAAAAGCCACCTATTCCTGGGAAAGTCCATAGAGTCAAGAATTATGACAAACGGGACATGCCAGTTGGGCCTGGACTATCGGAACCTACGGGATGTCAAAGGGGACAAACACGTAACCCATTGGTAACACACGCTATCGACGATGGCCAACTTACCATGGAAGCATGGGAAATTGGACATATGACACAAGGAAGATACACACTCGACAGTTGGAGGATATTTTGTCGAGACAAACTACTTGGGCGAGCGGAAGACTGGAATGGCAAGGGAAGAGAAGCGGAATTTCAACCCGAATGGATGAGAGTGATGCCTCAAGACAAGGAGCTTCGAGCATGTCTACGCTGGATGTGGATGCGAGAAGGATGGGAATGGGATCCCAACACAGGAGAGCGAAAAGTCCTTGGTCATGAGCTGCAAAGAGCCGTGAACGAGCATCGAGTTGAGTATGATGACAAGGGCGAGTTGCGGATTTTGGACTCTCCAAGGCAAACTGCAAATGATCAAGTAACCGACACATCTGCCCCTTTATGAAGAGCAACCAACCTCATCGTATAAAACATACACTACAATACTTGATGAAGTCAATAAACTGTCCTATGAACAATGACAGGAAATGCCATTTTATGGAAAGTAGGCCACACACACAGTGCAGGGACCACAAGATGACCAGGGGGAGACTGAGGCTAGGGGAATAGAATAGCGGCAAAATGTAAAGTGAGGCTTGTTTGAGGTGAGGGCAAGATATCTGAATTGGGCTGGTCAGCCACTTCTAGTCAGGGACCATTGGTAACAAAAACAAGTTATGATAATTTGAATAAACTGACTAGGATAGCGCTGCTCGGCAAGCGAGTGGCCTCGGATCCATCAAACATTACAACAACTCTTTGAGATAGTTTTCTTGTAGAAGTCGGGACGTCACGACTTTGGAGGTGCTACAAATCTAAGTCTCAGATGGCTCGAAAGCTGAATGGCGTATTCATGTGGGCTAATTTTCGAGCGCCAGAAGTTGATGACGCAATACCTTGATAGTAGTCTACTACTTTTCATTAGGGTTCAAAGTTCTGCTGAGAAAAGGCGGTGTACGGCTGTGGTCCTGCCAAGGCAATTGGCAATTGGCAACGGCTGGAGCAAGGTAAGAGGAAACATGTCAAAATCGAAGAAACTCGAAAGCAATCTGAGCAAGCTGCATGCATCGTGCCTGACGAAGAAGAAGCAGCGTGACGTTTTAATCGAGACACAACGACTTCTCAGTAAATACTAGACAAGTTCTGCTATGAAACATTACAGATATATAGTGCTGGAATACTCAACTCGACTTGGCTATCGGATACCCTTGTCTTATTGACCTAGAAGTTTATTATTAACTAGTTATAGTCTAACTAGTCTTTGAAAGGAAAAACCGCAGGGGTCAGGGGATAGTTAAAAAAAAAAAAAAAAGCCAGGCGCGTGAGTAAGCAGAGAGCTTTGGTGGACGGAAGAGCTCAGGTGGGTCTGAGACGAAAGGACACAGTTGCAGAGGCAGGGGCGATGCTCTGTCAGAATGCTTTTATTAGTTACGGAGTACTGCGCACGGGGAATTCCAATGCTCCTTATTCCGTACTGTACATAAGATAGTCCGGTACTTCTAACCTCTTGCAAACCCAGTTTGGTATAAAGTACACTGGACGCGCGAGCTTAACTGGCGAAACATTCCTGCAGATACACCATTCGAGCCATTTTGGCATCAAGGAGATATTTCGTACTGCAGCTCACTCACTCACTGGTCCAGCCTGTCCTGTCCATTAGTGGATGCTTCCGCCCATAACTAGACGACCGAGTGATTCCGTCACCATTGCTCAAGAGGCCAGATCTGGTTCGTCGTTGCCCATTTGCCCTCACTTGCTCAGCACTTCCCATCCTCGCACTGGCACCATCAGCTTCTCGGACAGCCTCTCGGACAGCTTCTCTGCGTTCACTGCTTTGCAAACATCTCAAAGTCAGCTTCGTTGGTGCATCGAATTCCATTTGTATTGACTTGTCATAGCTGTACGTCATTTGCTCCGAATAACAACACCCGCTGTCGACTTTGCATTTTCCCCGTAGCCACCAGCCAACCAGCTCAGTTTTTGCTAGCCTTAGCTCGAGGAGCATTAATAACTTGTGCGCGCCGCCTGACATCCTTTCCCTCCACGCTGTCCCCACGCCAGGATCACATCTTCAATTCAACCACTCTCGCCGACCCCGAAGCATTTTCTACCGGCTCTTCTGCGTTGGCTCATTCCCACACCGCGCAGCCAATCTGCATTTGTCTTGTGCAAAACGGCAGATTGATTACCAAGGTCCCTCTTCACGCTCACCTGTGCTACCCGCTACGTTGAACAACTAGCTGTCCTCGATAGTCTCGCTTCCGACATGCAGCGCGGTCCTTCTGGATATGGTCTGGGCGGCGCTCCTGCCTACGGCGGCCCTTCTGGCGCCGAGGAGTCTAATGGTGGCATCCTTGACCAGATCCGTCCTTACACCAGCAAAGTTGAAGATATTCTCGACAGTCTTAGCGAGCCCATCAAGCCGTGAGTAAATCCGAATGCTTATTTTTGACTGGAAAGCAGTCGGAACGAAGCAGCAGGCGTTGCTAACAACAGCTCTTTGCCTCCCGCCAGCTATCTGCCCGCCATTGGCCGATTTTTGATTGTTGTCACGTTCCTCGAAGATGCGTTGCGAATCATCATGCAATGGACTGATCAGCTTCTTTACCTCCACGACTACCGACACAGTAAGTTCCTGCTACCGAGGGAACATCGATCCTCAAGCTCGGCTTTCATGCAAGTAGTTCTAACGAGACTTTGCCTAGTTCCTAATGGCCTTACGCACATCTTCCTCACGGTCAACGTCATCGCCATGATTATCTGTTCCATCCTTGTCATTGCTCGCAAGCACTCGGATTACGCCGTAGCAGGTCTCATGGGCGTTGTAGTCGCACAGGCTCTTGGCTATGGCTTGATCTTCGACCTCAACTTCTTCCTCCGAAACTTGTCTGTCATTGGTGGATTGTTGATGGTTTTGTCTGATTCGTGGGTGCGCAAGACCAAGGCATTTGCTGGACTTCCCCAACTCGATGAGAAGGATCGCAAGATGTACTTCCAGCTCGCTGGTCGTGTCTTGCTGATCTTCCTCTTCATTGGCTTTGTCTTCACTGGCCAGTGGTCCGTCTGGCGCGTCCTGGTCTCGCTCTTGGGCGCGGGTGCGTGTGTCATGGTTGTTGTTGGCTTCAAGGCCAAGTTCAGCGCTACCTTGCTGGTTGTTATTTTGAGCATTTTCAATCTGTTTGTCAACAACTTCTGGACTGTAAGTTGCCATCTTCAGCACAACATTCGAGACACGACCATCACTGCTAACGGTGTTATTGCAGCTCCACGAACACCACCCTCACAAGGACTTTGCCAAGTACGATTTCTTCCAGATCTTGTCCATTGTCGGCGGACTTCTCCTCCTGGTCAACAGCGGTCCTGGCCAATTCAGCATTGACGAAAAGAAGAAGGTCTACTAAGTTGGGCATGCGGCCAACGAGGTCAACTCTGGAAGCGAGAGGCGTTGCACATGCAATACTTGGCTTGCCCCTGTTTACTGCGAGCGACTACTGCCAGCATGGGTAAAGTGATTTCACCGGGCGCTCTATTTGGGTTCAAAGGTTTCAAGCATTGGAAAGACAGAAGCAAGAAAGGAAAAAAAGTTACCTCGGGCGCACAACGAGCATGGCGGTTATGAGATATTCTCGATTGAATGATGAGTGATATAGAGCAAAGAATCTAGTGGAAACGTAGGAATGCAAGATGAAGCACGACGACGAAGTTTTTTTTTTTTTTTTTTATTTTTTTTTTTTTTCCTCCCGAGTAACGTTGGACGGGTGTCATTTATATATACGTTGCAATGCGGAATAAGTCACAAGTGAGATGGGCCAAGTTATACTCCATATCGCCACGCAAAGTAAATGCCACCCAGTCGACTTTTGAATCACTCGACATGTAACTCGTCTGAATCCTGTCAGGATATTGTGAACAACACCATGGCCAGAACCAACTTTGGCAGTGCGAGAACCATGAAGAGCACTTCGTTCAGTGCATCGGCTTCCATAGTGACGAGACCAATCAGGCCAGGCCAAGCCACTTGGTTGGCGGATTGCCTTGAAGGTCTTATCAGGCTAGTTCTTCACGGCGGTGGGGCAAAGTACGGAAGGACTCTCGTCTAGTCTGCGGGTCGCGGATGGGGGCGTCCAAGGCAAATATGGTAGCTGATGTTGGTTCTCAGATATCGGCGGTACACAATAGATATCACATCACATCACATCAGTCATGGTGCCATCCCTTCCACGTTTTAACAAAGTAATCAAATTCATGCTATGCCATGTATATATGCAGCAACCTTCGCTCATTCCCCCTCCGCCTTCATACTCCTAACAGCCTGGAACTAACAGCCTGGAACTCTAGATTACCCAATGATAGAATAAGACAGGACCGAAGAAGAAGAAGAATCAAGTAACAAGCCGATAGCGGAAAGCGTGGCGCAGAAGTGGGGAGAAAAAAAAGATAATACCAAGGGAAAAAAAAAAAAAAAAAGTCGTAGTCAGCAAGCACGTATGAGAATGGACATTTCGTTGCTGTACCTCCCTTCCCCGTTACGCCGTCGCAAATCGATATCATGAGATGTAATGCCCAGAGGAGGAAAAGGAAAAAGAGAGGGGGAACCAACAAGGCCGTAAAAGGCTTTGCGTTTCGTCTCAGCGGCAGCAGTAGCGGCCACTAGCTCCTTGGGGTCGATAGTCGTCAATCCACCATCTACCTGGTAACTGCTTCATCGTCGAGGTCTTGGCTACCAGCTTTCTACTGCACACATACTGTCGGCCAAGAAGCCTGACACGCTGCCACATCAATCAAATGTCGGAAAAACAATGCAGTCATGCAGTAATGCAACACAGATCGCTCGTCAAAAAAGACATCAGGATTGTCATAATCGTCATGAAAAAGGCAGAAACATAAAACTTTTTTGGCTGGGTCATGCATATTAGGAAGGATGTACTCAAGTCACCAATGCTGGATCCGCCGTGCTGGGCAGGGCCCCTATGCCGAGCCCGAGACTTTTCGCGCCGTAGAAGTTGCCGTGGCAGAGGCGGAAATGCTTGCATTGCCAACACGGCCACTGATCTTTCGTACACCAGCCGAGTCCTTGGCTCGTAGAGGAGACTCAGATCCTCCTCGCTTGCTGCTGCGGACCTTGGTCATGACGCTGGGCGTACTAGCGACACGATCGAGGGCCTTTCGTCGACCTGATCCAACGTTCTCTGCGTCCTGAGACGCATCATTATTGATAACATACACCGTTGACGTCGTCTGACTGATGGAGCGGACCTTGGGGCTTCGAATTGGCGACTGTGAGGCCTTACGACGGCTCCGCATGCGGAGGTGCAGCTCCTCATCAGAATCGGTTCCTTGCGAGTGGCGGTGCATGGTCATGATTTCCGTTTCATGCTCAACACCCGTCTCCTCTTCAACACTCGATCTCTGGACACCGGATCGCTGGTAAGGATGGTGGCGGTCTGCAGCACGCGTCGTCTTTCTCGGCTGTCCTGGGGTAGGTGCCGGCAGGTAGTCTTCTTGCACCCCATTCCTGCGATCTTGATCCACCTCGCTCAGGGGAGTGCGACTTGAAGGACTACGATTCGGCGGCGTAGACATTTGTCCGTTACGCAGACTTGTCTTGTGCATAGCTCGAATCGGTGTGCTGGGCATGGGATTGGCAGCAGCCAGCTCCTTTCTTAGGCGACGCTCGACGCGCTCCTCAACCCACCACTCTCGGAAAGTGCCTTGGTTCAGGTGCAACCAGTGTTGTTGAGGGCCAACCACCATACCAGGTCTCATGAATCTCATGAAGGAGATGATCTCGTCAGCAGTGAAGCCATGACGGTAAATCAGGTAGGCACCGATCAGACAGCCCGTTCGGCCAAGACCAGCTTTGCAATGAACAGCGATGCCCTTCTTCTTAACGGTAATCATTTCGTGTGCCATTCGGATGAACTTGCGCACCGTGGTGAGAGGTGGGCAAGTGCCATCGTCGAAAATCATGTCTAGGTGCTGGATTCCCAAAGCCTCAAAGTACGACGGAGAGTACAGATGTGAGTTTAGTCGGACGACTAGGCCGATATTCTTCTCTGAAAAGTGAGTCAAGACGTTCTTGAAGGGTTGAGGCAGTGTGGGGTGCGCCTCGACTGCATCTAAATCTCTGGGCAAGAAAGGATACAGCTCAGAGTCTGGCGTGATTTTGGCAACTGGTGTGTGCTGAGGAGAAGCAAAGGCGAGGAAGTTGGGCGTAATCCAGTTGAAGTCTCCGTGCTCCACGCGCTCGTATTTTTCGTACATTTCGAGGTCGAAGTTGTCAAGATCGATGCACTTCTCCTCCTTGGCCTTCCAAACACCATAAACAACGTCTTGGACGGTAATGCCGTAATCTGCCTGACTGTACCCGGCATCTCGGAAAGGCATCAGCGGAGGATCAACTTGGGCTATGGGAGCGAGAGCCAGATGGGGCGGCCAATTTTGGATCAAAACCATGTAGCACGCGAGCATGCACGCAGCATTGGCGCGGCCTAGAAGGAAGAAAGGATTCAAAGTCAACACCTAGATTCGAGCCGCCAAGATTGCTGGGGATGCATGATTGGCTACTCACTTCTTGGATCAGCAGCGCTCCAGAAAACAACAGGTCGTTCCTTGTTCTCCTTAGCACCAAGGATATCGTGGAAGTGGATGGCAAAACGGTACAAGTGGCCAATGTGCAGCGGGCCAAAATCGTGGTGGAAGGCATTATACAGGAGGCTGTCGTCGACGGTGAAGTAGCATGGCGCAGGGCGGCCACTGCTCGTTGACGAAATTGAGTCTACACTTCTTTGCGCTCGCTTTCTCGGCGAGACTGGTGCTTCCTTGCCTGGAAACAGGGTATCGGCGTTCGGCGGATGGACATATGCTCCGAGATAGAGGCGGTCTGCAGTTGAGAAGGAACGGTCAGCAGCGAAGCTCAGACTCGATGACGATGTTGAGGGCACTCGGGCCAGTCATGCAGACGTGGAGCGCAGACAGTGGACCGCACGCTCTTCAGAAACCAAAATCATGGTGCAAGAAAACCATGCGTCAATGAAACAGATTGTGGTTTGAGGAGGAACATACCCGGAATATACTCGATGATTTGCCCCATGTTGGACGCGTGCCTGGAAGAAGGAGCCATTGATTCCAGGCTCACGCTCTTCTGCGATGCAGCTCTGCAGCTCTGCAGCTCTGCAGCTCTCCAAGAATTGAACTCAACAGACAAACGCTGTGCAACAGACTTGAGAAAAGAACACCAGAACGGCTCAGAAGCGACCTTGTTGTTGTTGTGACAGTGGTGACGAACTTTTCCTTGCGCAAAACGCAGCCCAGCGTGTTTCGGATCAATCACCGCCTCACACGATCAGTCTCAAATGCAACAACCAACAGTAGCGGCCGCACGAAAACTCGTATCACTGCTTGGCAAAGTGCGGAAGCGTGGGCGCAACGGTATTTGATATCCAGTCGTAATTATGCTTTCGTCATCAAGTGAGCATATCGAGTAGACATGCACCGATGCCAGACCGCTGTCCCCTCGAGTCGAGTCGAAGCGGGTTGCAGAAACGAAGACGAAGGGGCAAGAGGAGGGGAGGGGGGGGGGACGAGGGCAAGGCCAAAAGGAAGAGTTGACAGCAGACCGAGGTGGCATCCACGACGAGTTTTGTAAGTATAAAGGGTAGAGAGGGAAAAGAAGCGCCAGAGCAGTTTCCGCCAGCTGGACCTGGAGATATAATGCTTTGTACTGCAGCGGCTGTGCAGGCTGAGACAAGCGGTACAAGTCGCTTGTTGTTATTCTATGCTGGAGTGGACTTGTGTGTTGTTCGCCCATGTTATTATTTCTTTGCTGCCCAGAAAGCACCCCGGCTCAATAACAAGAGAGGAGAAGGGTGCATGGATGGCCTGCCTCGTGGTGGGTCGATGCCGTCGTCGGGGCAACGGGCGACCCTCCCGCCCTGGTGTGGCTCACGCATAAAGCTGGTGAGGACTGTGGGTCCTGGGGCCCATTCCAGCCACACGCGAGGCCCGGTGCTGGCCTCTCCCCGTCAAACCAGCCCCCCCTCCCATCAGCGCCAACCTGCGACAAAGGGCTCCAAAAATCTTGACCTCATCCGCACCGCATTCCCGCCGCCGTTTCGCAAACAAAGAGGCGAGAGCGCTCGACTGTTCAAAACACACCAACGCGCGACCGGCTCCTCGGCTCCCCGGCTCCCCGGCTCCCTGTTTCCCGAACAGAACCAAACCAACACCGTCATATAGTTAGTTATTCAGTCCTCTGGCTTGCGGAGCAGCGGGTGCCCTGGCGACCATCTTGTTATTTCAGCCGCAACACCATTCCCCTCACCATGACTTCGCCCGATCAGTTCCCATGTTCACTGTACGTCTTCCCCCGACTCTCATTCTGATAATAGCACCGCCACCAAAAATAGTACCTCTTCCTCACAGTCTCCCACCATCTCGCCTTGCAAACCATATCATGTGTGTGTTTCACGCTCTACGCGCCGTCCACTAACGCTCGAGTTTCCCAACCCACCAAAACAGATCTTTACAAGTGCCTTTCCCATCGGCGCGACTCGCCACCACCGCCCTCAAAGCCCTCCAAGTCGATCCCGAACTATCCCCACTTGTCCAGAGACAGTTCGCCACAGGTCTGACAGATGAGAGCTCGGCTGGTCAAGGTGAAACTGATGATGTCGTCCTGACGGTGCGCTACCAAGCTACTACGAATCGCATGCTCCGGGTAGCTGTGAATTCCTTCATGGACAGTCTGAAACTTGTGCTCGAGGTTATGGAGCAATTGGACGTGGACGTATTGTCCAAGTCGGAAGTTGAGAATCCATCATGATGACTGACGTCTGGGTTGATGCCTTGAGGTTCTTCCGAGAGGCAAAAGAAGCCTCACGCGGATCTCCCCAGGCGGTTTGAAATGACCTTCTCTAGTTGGCGAAAGAGCTTCTTCCGACTCGCATTCGGCCTCTTTTTTATACATATCCTCTCAGTTTGACCGATTCCTGCAAAGAGATCCGCCATCTGATCATGATAACCGTACGAGTCATAGAGGACTTGGCGAAGTCCTAGGGCCCTGACCCTGTATCCTTTGAGAGCTTGGCAGGCATAAGCTCCTGCTGGTTACTTTTAAGTCCGTGTTCTCACGCAGTCACAATTGGACTTCGTTGGTGTCGTTAGGAAATGAGCATGAAACCTGTAGACTGCGGACAGGAAACTTCTTGACATACGCCGCGTGCCCCTTAAAAGCCTAGAAATATGTCAAAAGGCGGCCATCCGGATCATTCTTGCGGCCCGGTTGCGCCGTCCAAAATTATATTTAGGGTGCTTTAGAAATCATGTCTCATCTGACTAATGTGGAGGAGCAACAGCCAGGCAAATTGCCTACACACACACCTGAATCCATCACCAGCCCTCTATATAAGCCTCCTCTGTACCAAGAACAAAGGAACTGCATATCCAAACAGCTGAGAGATGAAATATATTCGCTCACAGACAAAAGAGAACGCCACCATCATTAATAGATCGAGCCGTGCCAAACTAGACATGCCTCCGCCAAAAGCAACTGAAAATAACACCCCAATCAAACCCAGCCGCCATACGCCAACTTCTCGCCGACCTCACAGAACCCTTCCTGCTGTCTGCTTTCAGATCTGAGCTCCCTGTTGTTTTGGAGTCACTAAAAACAAAGTTTCAAGAAAGGGAGAAAAAAAGGTTTATCGATACGCGCGGAATCCGGAAAGAAAGATACTGCTTGAAACTGGCTTTGAAACCTCGATTGTTATCGTTTTTTTGCGCATATTTAAAGGTTTTTGATGTGCATTCATGTTGCCTTGGAACCCTGTAATTGTTCTAGCTGACTCTTCAGCTGCTGTAGCTCCTTTTTCAGATCCACGTTTTCTTGCTGTAGATGCTTCATGTGAACGATGGCATTTTCCACAACACTGGCTTTGCTGTTGGGCATGTTCCCTTGTCCCTTGCTCTCTTTCTTCTCAGTCTCGTCGCCATCCTCGATCCTTTGCCGTTCCGGCAAAAGACTCGCCATGACTTGCAACGCAGAGTTGATACGGTTCCTCCGCCCTTGCTCAGCAATCTTGTGGGACGTCCGTTTCGATGTCAGATTCGTCGACAGCTCGGTAGGGTATGATATACCAGGTACTGTGTTCCCTTCCAGAATATTCTGATAATTCGACTTGGTCATAAGAAGTCTGGAGGCTGTGTCTTCTATCGAAATGCCAGAGGTTCCAGGTAGAAGCGGCTTAATATTCGGTGATATTCGGGGCAATAAGGCAGGTGAGGCATGGACTGAGCTTGTTGATCGTTTCCTGCTATTCCTTGAAACCAGCTGGGGCGTCTTGCGCACACTAGGGCCAGACGATCCCGGACGTAATTGGGGGCTTTGGCTGGCAGACATCGTCCTTGGGGTCCGAATGACTGGAGACTGCAAAGGTTGCTGTGATGTGCTTCTTGACGAGTTCGACTCGAGTCTTGGAGAGGGTGACATGAGAGTCGTGTTGATGGGGGCAATAGGCCGGTTCGATATTGACTCGGGTAATTCAAGTGATTCGATGTTGTCTGTGACTGTATTGTGCTCCTGACCGGTCGCCTGTGGTATTTCAGTCTTGGTTTTGGAAGCAGGAAGTTTCATCAACGACGCTGGTGTTGCAGGATGAGGTTGTTGCTGTTGATAATGTTTATGCTCTTCGGCCAGGGAGCGAGGGGTTGGTTGCTGTGAGCTATTACTTTGAGCCTGGATATAGGGTGATCTGCTTGTCGACCGTCGCGATGGGACAGGAGGCGGAGGCATCTCAGCCAAGTTCTCAGGAGATACAGAGGCATTTTCTTCAGAGCCTTCAGTAGATGTAGCCGGCTGTGGAAGAAATCCCTGGTCTGAAGACTGCATGCTTCTCTCATCCACCTCATTCAGCACCTGGGACACAATTGCAGGACTGGGGCCCGTCTTCCGGCGCTGAGGTTTCGCAATAGGCGAGTTCTTGGCGCCGTATTTGCCTCTTGCCTTGACAGCGTTGTTTTTCCTGGCCTTCTTCGACAAGTCGGTGCTTGCTCCAGCGGCTGACACAGTTGCGGGCGCTTCCAGATCCATCTCCACCGGTGAGTTGTTGGACCGCGTGCTGTGATCGTATGCAGAAGATGAATCATTGTGTGCGTGTAGAGCTGGTGATGTGAGAGGGCTAAAGTATGCACCGGGCACCGTGAAGGCATTCTCCATTTTGAAATGAGGATCGAGAGGAGTTACTGCAGGTGAGACCAGCGGTGTGAAAGCCATCTGCATGTTGTCGGTCAGTCAATCAGTTCATGGTCTTTGTTGGGCGTGTGTCCCAGCAACAATACTTGTTTCAAACTCTACCAACCTTACGGGTCGTTTAGTTGGGCGCGGTGGATGGGAGAGAAAGAAAAAACTCACATCTTGATGCTCCGACATGGCCTGGTTATATCCTCTTTCGTAAGATGTTCGCTGCGGCATCTGCTCCGGTTGAGAGTAAAACTGTCCGCTGCCGGGCGTCATCTCAAGGCTCTGAGGTGTGGGGGGAACAGAGTGCTTATGGGAGAAGAAGGTTGCGCTCTGTTCCTGGAGTTGGCGTTGTTGCTGGTGAAACTTCTGCTGCTGCAAATACTGAATTTGAGCGTCAATGCTGGAAATGGTGTCGCCGGGAGCAGATGTAGCAAGCGGTTGAGCCGACATGCCCGCGGTAGTGACCATGGCTGGGGTATGGCTTTGGAGCAAAGCATCACTATGGGACATGATATGGGCAGTTTCAGCATCTCCCATAATGGCATCAGCTTGCTGTCTATGTTGATGCTGGTGCCGGTGGTGTTGTGGATGTTGATGCTGCGAGTGCTGACCCATCATGGGTTGTGAAGATGCAACCTGGAAGCGGCGAAAGTCGAACTGCATCGTCTCGCTCATGTTCCCCAAGCCGCCCATATCGAGGAATTGATTGAATTCGTCCTCGGTGGTAGTCGCGACCATGTGCTGGTCCTGGGCATCCCAGGTTGCTGAAGCCATCATGGCAGTCGATTGCGCCACCGCAGGCAGATTCTCGCGCAAGATGGAGATGGAGAGAGACCTAGGAATTGGTCGCTGGAGTAGAATTGAATAGCTTCTCTTCGCAAATGCATTAGTTGAGCTTATGTATGCCCTTAGCCAATTTCAAGTCTTGGCCGTCGGACCGTCTTATCGGGTAAATTATTTGGCGTAGGAGGGGTTGCGGGTTGTGGCTGTACGCGATCGCTACAGCGTCGGCGAGTGCGCGAATTGATCCGGCTCGTTGTCGCTCAAGGAACGTAGGGAGACCGGGCAGACTTGGTTCTCTGTGTTAAAATGAGAAAACAGAAGAACAAAAAAGCGAGGCATCAAGCGCTTGACGTCTTCTGCCCGTGAGCTCGCCAGAGACGAGGCGGAAGGATTGGGAAAAAGGAAGAAGCAATGGAGTAACGATAGTTCCTTCTCTCGGAGGCTGGTGCAGCCGATATCGATTTTTGGTCAGAGGGACCAGTCTTTCTACTTTGGTTTGGCAGGAGCTCTGCAGGCGGCGCGGATCCTGCAGGTTCTGGCTCGGGCTGGCAACTGGTCTGATGACTGGGACTCTACTACCTACCTACCTACCTAGCAGGTACCTAAGTACGTGATTGGGCACCTATAGATAGGCAGGAAGTGACAGTTTCAACATGTCAAGCCCGTATATATACGAGATTCAGTCTATTAAATAGTCACCCACGCATAGATAGATACATGGATTGCTCAAGGTCCAGGTATTGATTATTAGGTGGGTTGGGGCCACAGACAGGCATGACAGGGGTCGTCCATATTCAGTATTCCGGTGGAGGGGGGGAGGGGGTCGCGGGGGCACGCGGGTGTCAATTTTATTCGATTCCCGCTGCCCACTCCGCTGCCGGTACTGAGGGTCGAATTAAATTGACCACCCCTCCATTGGGGGGGGGAGGGGGGGGATACACGGGGGCAGAGGAGGGGGAGCCAGCAGCAACAATCGCTTCGGTCTGCTCAACGCGGCATCCTGTCCTTCCTTGACTGATGCCTCTGAACCGGACTTGGCATTACTCAAATCCTTCTCTCACTCGAGTAAGCCTGTCGAATTGCCCTCTAAACCGATAGGCAAGCAAGAATAGGCCCCATGGTTGTTCCGCACCTGTACACCGTACGGAGTCTGGTAGCACACCATATCATCGGCAGGTTGCAATTATTGTCTCTTCTGGCCGGCCCAGGTTCAGCCGCTGGTGGAGGCCGGGCTGTGTGCAAGACCTTCGTGGCAACAACGGCAAATATTGTGACGGCGACCTTCGTACGCTAGTGGTGATGGGTGGTCCGGTAGACATGGCCGCGATCCCAAAGAATATAGCCACCAGTACCTACATATCTAGATATACTCCATCGTCGCGCAGCGCTAGCTCCCTACCATTGCGCGCTAACTCGGCTGGCGACGAGCCATAAGATCAATAGCAGACCTTCTCTGTGCTTATAATCGGCAACAAGAATACTTACGATGGAATGAACACAGCCAATCATTCTTCATCGTTCCGTCGTTGTGTGGATATCCTTCCATGGAACTTTCGGTAAGGACTTCTGGAATCTCGCATGCGGCGTAAAAAGACTGCCGCCTGCATCGGCGCCCGGCTCGAATGGCTTGATGACGTAAAAACCCCCGAAACAGGCGGGCTCTTTGATTCCTCACTTATTTAGCCTCATGTCCCCGGGGCATCATCCAGCAGCACCTTAGATCCACCGCCGGCAATGACATATCCGGCTTCCCAGGAAGCACAACGACGCGCTGGTATATGATGTAGCCCCATCAGTCAACAACGCCTCTCATTACAATCGGGAATCCAGAATCGACAGCTTCTTGACAACGATTTCAGTATTGCAGAGCAGTCGCCACTATAATCAGTGTCAACAGACATCAATGGCGCTGTAGAGTCGGCATACCTGCTGGAGCCATTCTGCATCAACGAGATTTGGCAGCGCTCGCTGTAATTAAATCAATTTAGCTCCAACATAAACGTCCTGATGCTTGGCCCTGGCCCTATCAAGTCAAAGCCATTTTCTAGGACCTCTCTTTCGCATAGTCAGTTATTGCATGCAGTAGAAGCTTGCATAGCCCAAAAATATCCCTAACTCCTGGCTCTACCTCGGTTCTTCTCATTGCCAAGCAGGCGCTCTCGTTCCATGACTAGTCTTCCGCCATCAGGAATCCCCATACGGGCAGTAAGTATTTGGTAAGACATCTTTGGCTCATCTAGTCGAGAATGCGACCAATCGGATCTGGTTGATGGGCTAGCAAAAAGGGCCACCGAGTCTCATCTTGTATTGCGACGATCCTGGCCGCTGCTCAAGTCGATCCGCCACATCGTCCTAAATTAGAAGAGCAAAGAATAAGAAAAAAAGGGCGTAGATGTACAGCATCTTCAAATATTACTCTAATCTCTGTGTTATAGAACACAAGCAGACCCGTTCTCCAAATAGCCAGGCTTTGTTTTGTCAACAGCGCAATGTGCGTTCAGACTTCTGCAATTCACATTACTTATCACCCGGCTTCATAATATCACGTGACTGTATCACGTGCACTTGTTTGATATTCCGAACCTACTACGATGTTTAGACTCTATGCTGCTTGATACATACAAGCCGGGGGATTCTTGAACCGTCAAACAGCGTCGTCGCTCGAGTGCCCCAAGTGTGTGAAAAAGCTTCTTTAGTTCTTTGAATTGTAGCTAGCTACATGGCTGTACAAGACCTGGGTGCGCTCATATTGAAGAGAACATCTCCCATCGCCCCCCTACACTTGATGTTTTTCTACATCCCTCAACTACTTTTTCTATGATTCCAGAGTGGTACTCCTCCTCATTTTAAGGAATTATAGGTAACTAAAGCTTTGGTCATTATGTTGTTGCGGTGATAGGCAACATGCCAGACCGAATATTCGAGATATAATAAAAAGAAAAAAAGAAAAATAGGACGCCGCAGGTCGGCTAGAGTCGAAATTGAAAGGGAAATGAAGGGTAAATTGGTGCGCGAGCCTTGGACAGCGTGACCAAAAATTTGTCTACATATTGAGACAACGACCCCAGGTCATGTATGTTGCTGACGAAAAAAATCCCCCGAGCGACCGTGCTCCAGGAGTATATAGTGAGCCCGTCAAGGCCAAGGGTGGAGATAGGTGAAGGTGTAGCCGTTCAACGAGCAATAGGCTTTTGCGCTGTAGAGGCTCCGCACACCAGGAAACGCACATCTTCATACATCAAAATTGAAGGGAGCATGTTGCAATGCTCTGAGGGGAAATGACGATGCCAACACCATGGCCGTGGATCAAGTACGACATAAAGGATCAGTAATTACGAATAACAACAGAACGCTTCGACCATGGAGATCAACAAATACAAATCCACTATGTTGTGAAAAAGATGCGCGCATAGACATCCATGCCAGCAGGTACTTCCGACAAGATAATTGCAAACTAAGGACAGGTTTAGACCCGAGACTGATCATCCAAATTGAGCCAGCTCATGTCAGACGTTGAATCCTTGGCAAACTGGGGCTTTGCACCGTTTCTTGAATGGGACTGTTGGGTTGTAGATCCCCCGGGAGCGCCAGGAGATTTGTATGCGTCAGGGGCATAGATGCTGCTTGGAGCACGGTTGGCGCCCCAAGGTTCGTTTGCCTCCATCGGATCCCATGTTTCATTGACACTCTCTGGAATGCCACTGGTATATCGTGATGACACCGGTGATACGGGTTGTTCAATAGTTCCTGACATACTTTGCGTAAATGGCATCTCGCCAATGCTTTGTGCTACAGTCGGGCTACCAGAGTTAACGCTGTTAACTCGCGGTCTGCCATCGAAGCTCAGCGGTGGTACGGAGGCAGAGTCGTGGGTAACACAAAATTCATTGCCCGCCTGGGAGTAGTACGAGCTCTGCTCAGACGTGGCAGTGGCTCTCTTACCACTACCAAAGCCAAGTACTTGGAGACCACTGCCACCTGACCAGTAACGATTCCAACCTGAGCTTCGGCGAGTGCCATCTTTGGCGTCCAACCGGACATTCCGGGGGCGAGGTTCTGCAACAGATGGCGCAAATGCCACACCGCGTCCGTCGTTGGCTTGCAGAACGGGGCTTTGCATTGCTTGAGGGATGGGTTTGCTGATGGTGCTTTTGAACTGTTTATGCAGAGAGCTCACAGAACTGTGCTTTGTGTCATTGCTCAGCTTTCGTGATAGACCAGATTTCTCCTTATTCACACGGCCCATCAGAATAGCAACAGAGGAATATGACTCTGCCGATGGTTCAGAGCGGTGTCCGCGGAAGTGGTCGGGGGGCGAGAAAGTACTTCTTCTATTGAAGGCTGACATGTCTTTTTCATCCGGGAAGGAATTGGGTTTACCAGCTTCCGCGTTCCCGACACTCTTCTTGCGACGTCGCAAAATGAATAGTATGATGCCAAGAAGGACCAGAAAACCTGCAATCGAGCCCAGTGTAATGCCCAGAATTGTATTGGAACTTAGCCCAGAGTCTCCGGTCTTGTTGGAGTGGGGCGGCGCAATTGCGGCCGTGGTTGATGTGGCTGCCGCAGACGTTGTTGACATGGTTGTGGCAGACGTCGAGCCCGGGGTTGAGCTTGAGGTCAAGCTTGGGCTAGAGGACAAGGTTGATGTCGAGACCATAGTCGAGGCTGATGTGAAAAGGGTGCTGGTGGCAGAAGCCGATGAGCTTTTAGACGCTGCAGAGAGCACTTTCTGTTCGCTCCCGGTGAAGAATGTCGTAGCATTAACCCAGCTGTTTTTCGTGGCATCAAATAGGGAGATTGGATCTTCAGCATTGCCGCCAGAAAACACAACAATGCCGTTCGGGGCTTGTGCCATAGCAGAGTTTGGTCTAGGATCCTTGGGCGCTAATGTGGCATTATATTCCGGCCAGTTGGACAAAGTAAGGCCTCGCTTTCCGAAGCCCAGTTCGCCCGCATCAACATGTCTCGAAATAATAGCAGACTTGACCTTTGGCTTTCCATTGGCATCCCGCATTACGACACGGGATACCTTGTTCGGAGACTGGCTGAGGTCGAATAGGATCATGCTTGATGAGCCATCACTTCCGCTGATACAGATGCCATGTATTGAGTTCGCGTCCTTTGGCAGCGGTTCAGCTAAGCTCACACCAGAATAGCGCCATCCCGCCTCAGGATTGAAATAGAAAAATTTGGTATTCTCCGGCCCAGTGCCTCCTCCAACCATGACCAGGTCGGAATCTGTCCATTTGGTTATGATTGGCGCAACACTTGGCGGTGGCACATCGGGTGGCGGGCGAGATGGCGGCGTGGTTACCGTGTAAGGCTCCGATGCAGAGATGGAAAATGTGTCCGCCGATGGACCAGCCTTGCCGTTCTGGTTGCCACCAAAAACGAGGATCGCATCTGAGGCTTCGATATATGCAGAAGTATGCCACTGCCGGTGCTTGGTAACCAGGGTTGTGGGTTTAATGGTAGCCCATTTCCCTGTAGAATATGTGTATTTCTGGAAACCCGTATAGTCGTCCGAGCTTGCAAGGCCACCAATCACGAAAAATGCAGGGTCGATATTTTTGGGCCTTGCAGAGCCGACACAGGTTGCGCCGGATACCTTTACGCCCATATCAAGCTTCTTCCACTTGGCGCCATCCTCGAGGGCTATCGAGACAAAGCCATCGGGACCGTATGAGTAAAGCGTGTTGTTGTATATGACAGTACAAGAATTGTCCAAAGATGAAGGGGGCTTTGGGACAGGCATGTTTGCGATTTTACCTCACTGCAGACTGCGCAAGCCGAAGCGGAGACTCCCAATTGCCAAGATTTCTTACTGAATCTTGTTCATAACATGACGATGGTAAAGACGGCACAGTTGGGTCACTTTCCAGCAGAGAATATCAAGTTGGCTCGTTTATGCTGAGATTGACTTGATGAAATGGGGCGCTCGTCCAACAGCGAATTGAAGCAAGTAAACGCGGCAGTTGCGAATAGTGGAGACGGGGTGAGCTGTAAATAATACAGGAGGAATAAGTCGTAAGTCGATAGGTCGATAGGTCGGATGAACAGTCAAATGAAGTCGTCTCGCATCGTCTAGATGTCCATTTGTGGAAAAGGATTGGATTCGTGAGAACAGGTCAATGTTAGTCGAACGTCGTAGAAACCAGTGCGCTTGGCAAGGAGGAATCGTGTTTCTGATAATTTGGCGAGTTAAAGCAAGCGGAGCGCAGCTTAGTAGCAAGCACAATGCAGCTTGTTACCAAGTCATCGACGAAGGATGGGAGGAAACAAAAATTACGCCACAAGAGAAGGAAAGCAGGCAAATTGGTGAGATGAGGAAAGGAGGGAGAGACGATCGAGGCCACAACGAAACCAGCTGCAAGCAAGAAGAGCAAGAAGAGCAAGAACGGGAGAGAGGACAAGGACGAGAAGTACGGACGAGTACTCCGTTTCAGGGGAAGTACTCCGTACATGTGGAAACACGAGGACAGCCTGGTGCTGGGGCATGGGCATAGGCATAGGCATGGACATGGACGGGTATGGGTATGGGTTTGGGGAGCATGGGGGGGCACGAGGGGAGACCGGGGGCACGCAGGAGTGAGCATGGTAAACGGCGCACGCAGGTGCTTCCAGTGATGCGCTATTGCAAGACAACCAGGTGCTAGCCAGGTGCTAGCCAGGCACCGGACAGGCACCGGACAGTCACCCAAGCACTGTGAGTGGTGGTGACGAGGAGCGCTGAGGTAGAGCCCAGCCGTTGGACCTGCGACAATCGAGTACAAGACAAGACAAGACAAGACAAGACAAGGCCAGAGACCAATTAACGCCAGGCACGACGGTGTGCCAGGCCCACTCAGAAGCCGGGGCTTTGATTGTGTCTGGTAGGCCGAGGGAGCCATCTTCGCGCGCCACTACGATTTTTGGAAAGAGCAAGCACTCTACTCCGGACAAAGGTCTGCGCACACAAACTCACTTGGCTTGCATTCTTTTAATTTGCTGCACCACAACGAGTGGGCTCAGTCGTATGTCTGACCTATTGCAACTACTCGTGCTATGGCAGACAGGACAGGGATGGGGAGTGTGGCACGACAGGGTTCCTTTCATGTTCCTTAATAACTATGGCTGGTTTGCCAGCAACTTGTGCTGTCACATCCGATCTGATGCGACTGGAACCCGACGTAAGACACCAGGCCAGACTGCGGAGTATTACAACCAAAGTGAGTATTACACCAAAAAGTGACTACATCGACAAGTGAGTACACCAACAAGTGAGTACGCCAAGTGAGCACACCGACACTCAACACTGCAACAAGTGGTCACCACCGGATGTTAGGTTGAGAATCGCCAACACGTCAAATGCCTACGCACTGGCAATGTTTACATTCCCAGATGTGGTCGTTTGGTCATCCGTTCGTCCCAGAGAAGCTTGGTAGTATCAGTGGTCGACGAAACATTGCAAAGCCGTAAACTGTGTAAGGCCATGATGACCGACGTCTCGTAACTAGTAACGCACATATATTAACTAATAGTTATGCAGCTTCGATTGATCCGTCCAGCCCATACTGATCCCGTTTGTGACCGCTGCGCATGGTGTCGCGAGACCGTCGCGGCCGCCAGAGCATCACACACAGTAACTACTCCGTAGAAGCTCGCTCCAGCCAAGGGTCCTGGCTGGCGAAGCCTCTTGGATGCAACCGATGAACACGCGTCCGCGGCGTTCCATCGAGGCAAACAAGTTATAACTAATCGCAGCCAGCCCTAGGTCCTGCGTGACGACACGGTACCTCGCATTCCAGTGGTTCACCGCGACGACGACGATACCGTCGTTTCTGCTGCTCAGGCACGAAATGTCACTTTCAGCTCTCTGGCGAGGACTCCCCCGTTCAAACGGTGGTACTTGGGTATTTTCCAGCATTGCTGTGAGAGTATTATGTACCAAAGGTACCCAGGTATTTTGTTGCTCTCTGCATTCCGTTAGCCTGCAACAGGTATTAAAAAAAATAAAATAACATGGGCTCCCTGCATGGACAAACTGCTAGCAGTATGGACGGATTACGGAGCAACGATAATACGGAGCAACATCCCTTGAGTCTGCTTCAGTTGAGGCTGGAGACCTGAGTGTGCTGGACCAATTTGCGGCGTTATAACTGTCAAAAGGGAGTCCTTATTACTCAATTACTGTACAGAGTACAGAGTACAGAAATGGAAATGGAAATATTATACTAGTCCGTACGTACATCTGTACTCTTGCAATGAAAATGGCAATGTGCTTCGTGAGTGTTGGATGCCAGCCGAACAATGAGATTTCGATGCAAACAGGCATGGCACAGCAGATAATCCGGCAGCTTGTCGACCAGTGACTGACTGACTTGCTTCGTTCTTGGCCCGCGAACAGCTCTGGCGTTTGTTCACTGATCAAGGTCCATATTATATTACAGCTTGCGGCGCACGGAGACTGTGTCTTGCCTCTTGCTAAGGCCAGACGAGACACCAGATCTCGGGCATGTAGTGTTGCTCCCTGCGGTCTTGAATCCAAAAATTCGCGTTTTGCACCCCGTTTCCACACTCAGTGTCTAAAATGTCTCCCCGCCTGATTGCACCCAGCACACAAGGAACGTGCCGTGTGTGTCAAAAGTCCTCTGGACGGGGAGCTCTAATATCTTGTCGTTGAACGGCGGGTGCTGACGAAAATACAAGACGAGTCTGCAGGTTCGAGCCTGAAGCTCAGCACTATGATGTACGTGTCCACCCTTGAATGCAGGTACGTCCGTATGGCGATTGGTGCGACGGAGGTCGAGCTGCGGAGTAGGATAAATATTTTGTTGATAACGGTCGACAGCCGCGACAGCGGAAATTGACACATGTCTATTTCCACTCAGTCTGGCACGAATGTCTCGGTCTCGGCATGCCGTCCGTACATAATGTAAACGCGACGACGGCCCAACAGCACAAAGCTGTCACCGCAAATTGAGTAGCACGGTGCCAATCTCACACTGTGCTTCAGATCGAGACAAGACTGCTGGCCAACCGCGGGCCGTCACGGCTCGCCGCATCATCTGGTAGCTCCACAGCTCCATAGCTCCACCCGCTTCCCAGACTGAAACACGCTATTCCTGATTCCCCTGTACCCTGTACGGAGCACGGCGGACCGTCGTGCTAGTAAGGGCACTCTGCGCAGAGGAAATAGAGACGAGCACGTGGGAGACAGATTTCCTGACAGGCCCCCGCAGCCCATTGCTCTGCGAAGACCCGTCCTATGTAATTTGACCACCCCGTGTCGAGCCTGCCTCGCATCAACAAGGGCCAAAATAAGTTTACGCAACATCAACAGCATTTGCTCCCTGGCTCTGATGATATAGGCCTTATATCCTGGTTTTTTTTTTTTTTTTTTTTTTTTTTTTTCAAAAAAAAAACTCCCTTTCCACGAGTTCCCTCGGCACAATGCTGTTGCTAATTTTGCGCGATGCTGATCTTTACAAGAGCAAAGGCACTGTTCACCATCCACCTGTAATATGTGTGTGATGCAGAAATAACCGCACAAGAAAGAAAGCAAATCTGTTTCGTCATGATATGGCCTCCCTCTATTACGTGATGCCGCGCTCGTTGTACCCTAGCTAGCGGTGAGCGCCCTCTGTTCCCATCAATGAGGCACCGCGTGAAACTATGTTTTTCAACCTATCAAACAGCAGTAATTACACCCATAGTAGCAAAATGTGGTTAGAACAGGGATGTTCCAGAGGCGGGCTCGAAAGACATCAGTTCCACATGCCAACCCGTCATGCGCTCTTGGGTCGTAATATGCCCAGTATACGGAATATACGGAGTATATATATATATATATCTCTCTCTCTCTCTCCAAATGGTCCCGCACGTTTCCCACTGTACAATCGAACGACAAGAAGGGATCCGTCCACGAATCTTTGGGTTCAGATGTTTACCGCGGGCGAAACAACTCATCTCATATGCCGAATGATTTCCCGTCCGAATCAAATCATGCTGCGCCCTCTCCCTTCCTTGCACAAGTTTCACTCTATCTAGATCTCACAATCCCTTGCCGATCTTGACATGAACTATTAATCATGCTGTTTTGCATCTTTCCTTTTTTTAAGCTCTTGTTTACTCCCCACCCAAAACAAAAAAAAAACGAAAAAAAAAAGGAAGAAAAGGAAGAAAAGGAAAAAGAGCGGGGGGAGAGGAGAACGCTCTGCTCTTCATCTCCGTGTCTCGGGTACCTCCATTTAGCACAGCGAGAAGCAAATATTCTAGGGCGACGGCTCAGAAATTCGTCTAACAGTGTGAAAAAGGCAAGGCGACTCAATTTGACACAACCATTGTTTTTTTTTTTTTTTTTTTGCGTGAGTCCTTGGCTGCATGGCAATAATATGTCTACTCCGGCATTTGACCGCCAACTGACTGTTCGTAATCCGTGAGATCCGAAAGGAAAGTCGACTTATCTTCATGGTACCGATAAAGCCTTGACGCCTCCGTGTAAGTTGGGGAATCGATCGCATCACATCATCACCCACACTCGTTGAAGCGCGCGGCACTGCGCGACATCAATCTCTGCGTGCTCTCCTTGTTGTGATTGGTGCGCCAGTAGTTGAGCCTACCATTGATACCACGTGCACAGATGGTCGGTCATGCAGAACACTTGCACTTGCGCCACGACGAGTGACTTGCTGACTTGGCCTGATCCGTACCGGCCCACCTTTTTCTCACGAGCTCTATGGAGCGAGCGACTTCGAATAACCTCTGGTATTAGCAGCTGAACTATCCTACCAGCTAATCTCTATAGAAGGTGATGAGCCAGTACTAGCAATACCAGACTGGATGAATTAACTTCTGTATTTATAAGCTGTACAAGCGGTATTCTTAATGCAGTCAAACTAGTGGGGCCGTACGGAAGCGTAGTCTTACAACCTTCGAGGAAATTGACACCTTGGGCTTCTGGCGCCTTGTGATTCGAGGAATCACTCGCGTTGGAGCTCTTTCCTATCTCTTACATGACGGTACCGCTCCAACAGGGTATCTCGGACCCACAACCCCCTTGCTCGACTGCGTGACCTAAAGTAACCTTTAGTACCTAGGTTGCTAGACAGCCTTTAAAAATACCCTACATGAAAGGACTAGGTAAAATATATATTGTAGCTGTCATTTGTATTAATACATTGAGCCTTGTGGGCTATAATTGAGGTATTTAATAATTTCACTTGTTATAATAATGCCTTTAATTACTAGTAAGTAGTAAGGAAAGCTACTGTAAATGTAAGACTAAGTACCTAGGTGTATATACTGCCTTATAACGTAGATACTGCTAGTAGTTATACTGTAGTGTAAATCAGTGCTTAGAAGGAGTGCCCTCAAGGTACGTTATTCAACTGGTGTATAATCTCTGTCGGCATTGTGTTGGAGCCGTACCGACCTCAAAGAGATAGCCTTTCCCATGCGCTGGAATTCAGGGCCCGGATGAGAAGAGTCTAGGCCAAAACACAGTGATGACAAGCAGGTGTATCCTGCCGACTCCTCAAACCCTATATTGGTGGCGATTAGCCATCATTTTGTTACAAACATCGACAATCGCAGGAGTATTCTAGCATGCCCATATTGGGGTCTTGTCCAGAGGCCGTTTTCACGTGATTTTTTTCTATCTCAGCTCACCTTTCGTCACGGCAGGAGACATGGACAACGTTAAATCAATAACAACTATCACTGAACATTCTCGCAGGGCTATGTGTAAGTAAATATAGAATGGCTGATCGGAATCACACGGGGGATCATGTCGTAGCTGCAATTCGATACACTGGGTCGACTTGTACAACTTTTATATGGACCTCTTGAATTTGATAATGTTCCACATTTCCTTGCCATACTCTGATGCGCTCGCCAAATCTACAAACTCCGAATGCTGATAATCCCTGGCCTCCCAAGGAGAAACAAATATAACCCATTTCAAACATAATCGTGCCCCGTTGCATCGAATTATAAACCTGATTCGTTTCGATGTACAACACCAGCCGGGTCACCGAAGCACCCGCTCTAATCTACTGTGGCGGTGCTGCGAATGCCTCGGGAGGCAGTTGTGCCTAGAATGGTCAGTATTGTTGCCTAAGTTCCTGACAGTGTCGAATGGGATAAATGCCTACCTTCTTCTCGTTGAAAATCACCAGAGCCTTGTCGAATTGCCACTTAACCTGAGACAAACACATTTCTGAATACTGTGGCACCATCCCAGTCTGTTTGCAAAGTTCGGCAATTATTGCTTGATGCTCAGCGTTTGCATCCCCTGGAGATTGATTCGGTGGAACAAAGACGTTTGGTAGTGGATTAAAGGCCCTCAACGACAGCAAATCGCTGACAACTCGTATAGGGCCCTTTCCTGGTTGACCGGGGCCCAGAACAAATGTGCGAGAGAAGCTTCGTTTTCCGACTGCAGCAGTTTTTTGGTCGTACTCGTCAAACTCCCCGTGTACAGAGATAATTAGACCATCCACGCCCATAGCGTTTTGGCCAGTAGGATCTGCAAGACCAGGAAGCGGATGACAATCCATGATGTATTTGCTGAGATCCTCTTTAATATTAGGATGTTTTGTGGGTGGGAGACTCTTCCATAACTCTTGAATCATATTTGGCCCCTTGAACAATCGCTGGACCCGAGCAGGTTGGTGTGTAATCTTGACAAGGTTTCTTGAGAATTTGATGTATGCGGCCCAAGGCATCGGGGCTGGGGTATCTGTGTCCCTAACTGACTGGGTGTCGATGGCCAGAGAAAACTGGCTTCCCTCGTCATAGAGCTTCGCGGCCAATCCTTGTCGATCATTGTCATAAGCAGCAAAAAATTCCAAAAGAAAATTCTCGCCGATACCGTTGACGTCGCGGAAGTCTGGTCCACTTTGTGGTATAGGCTTTGGTTTGGAAGCAGCCTCTTGTTCTGCAATTTGCTGAGGAGTCCGCAACTGCATTCCATTGACGTCCTGAAGTTTTGGAAACCACTGAAGCAGTGTTGTTGTATAATTCGGATCCGCAGCCTCGATGGGATTTCCCGTCATATAGATGGTTTCCAAAAACTTGAATTTGCACTTCCACCGCTCCAGGGCTTGCAGGTTCGCTATTTGGTTGCCGCTCATGTCAAGATTTTTCAGTTGTGGAAATGTAGTAGCAACTGACTCTACTTGAGCGACATCATCGATGCTATTATTGGCAAGACTGATGCTCTCAATGGCCTCCCGCTTTTCTGCGGCCGTCTTGAATAGACTGTCGCAAATTGCCATCAACCCTTTGAATGTCTTCAAAGCTCGTTCTCGATTCTCAAACATGCCCAGGCCAACAAGTTCGGCGTCAGAAGCGAGCGCATCGAGTTTCAAGAGCTTGTTCACACCAAGATATCGCTGGCTCAAAATGGATTGCAGTTTTGCTCTCAGTTCCTGGGTTTCTTTGGATTCAGTCGCCTTGCTCTGGCAAGCCAGATTTCCAGTTGACTCGACAATTTCCAGTGGTGTTCCGGCAAATGTGAAGGAGTTCAGCTTCAATATTTCGTCGGCATCATCCTTGGAGGCCCCTATGAAAACATAATCACCCACCATATGTGACTATGTAATGTTAGCAAGTAAATAAGTCAATGATTCTAAGGATGCTCATGACCACCAGGACGATATAAAACGGATCTCAGAAGAGATGGGCCCCTCAGCCGAGATTTGTTATGTCGATGTCGCATATGTTGCAAGCACTTCGACGCGTTCGTGATATTATGGCGCCCTGGATCTCGCGTTAATGATGGACATACCTTCTTGATCATGACTGGTCGAGTTTGTTTTCCAACTGTAGATGTAAACGACGTGGCTTTCCTCTCCAAGAAAGCTAATAGATCGCTCAGGCCGCCGTCTTGGTTGCTAGCTGCCTTGCTTTGTTTCAATCCATAGACTCGCAGGAAACACAGATTGCCTTTAGCTCTGGTGCTTCGCCCAGAGTTGGCTGCCGAAATTCGGGATGCTAGGCTGGTAGAGTCGCTTCCTTTCAAATGCCTTAGAACAGTCTGTGCTGCTGTCGAAACCCCTTTTGGATTTAGGCTAGCGCCAGGCCGAGAAGGCTTTGATCTGGATCCTCTCGTTTCACTAGCTGTAACTTTCGCTGCTCGCTTGCCAGCAGCATCCATGTCAAGGTCGCCATCAAGGTCCGTCTTGGTCGCGCCTCCCCTCCTCTTATGTATCCCCCCCCCCTGTGGTAGTCTTGGCTCCCGATGTTGTTCCCCTTTTTGCTCGCTGGGGAGCGGAAGCTCTGGAACCTCGCGGTGCCATGAGTTGCGGAGGGTGGTTTGTCGAGTGACGCGCGCTGACTCTTGACACAAGAGACGATGAATAGCTCGAAAACGCAGTCTTCAAGCGGTTCTTTCGAGCGTCTTCGTTATCGTGGGTGGAGGCGCGTCTCGATAACTGCCTGGTCAAGAGTTTCTTTCTTTTTTTTTTTTTTGTTCTTTTGGTTGTGTGTAAATCGGGAGATAAGTTATCTCGACCTTTAGATATCGACAAAGCCAGTACAAGTCGAGCGACGAAAAGCGACCTCTAAACTTTCGGAAAAGTGAGAAGAGGGTAGTTCGGGGGATGAGGGCGGAGGTTTGACAGACAGGACAGCGCCGGACAGGATTAGGAAGAAAACAGCTTTTCACAGCCGCAGTCAGCGTTCTGTCAACTGCTGATCGGTGCGATGTAGTGATGGAAATGTCTATCCAAAGTTGAAAATTTTCTTCCTCTTCCTGACGGACTGCTGCTTCAACGAATGCGGTTGATCAACAATTAGAAGAAGAGATCGTTGATGTAGTACAGGAACACGTTGCGACTCGGTTGCAACGGATTTGCAAAGTGACGTTCATGGGACCCACTTTCCTGACTCACCTGTTTGTCAGCCTTTGAAGAGCTGGCAGGATTCTGCATCCATTACAATGCGATGTTTCAGCTTTAATTGCAACTCAGCATGGCATGGACGTGAAATGCAGAAATAATTTAAAAAATTCAGCCTCGAGGCTTTATCAAGCTAAGGCTTTCGTATGGTCTTGTTCCCACGAGGCTGTTTATCAGACTACAAAACACGGTAATCACGTGACAAGGCATCTATCTCGCGTCCAGTTCGGATCACGAAGCGCGTAAAGCACACTGCACGAGTGAAACAAGATAATGCAAGCAGGCAAGTCAGCACATCATTGTCATGTTAGGAACATAATGGCCTATGTTTCTGGAAGGGATCACCTCAAAACAGAAAGTGAAATTTGATACTCCAACATTGGTCCTCCTCGTATCACATCTGCCATGGATGACAATGACTTTGGCGATGACATTCCAGATGAAGACTTGTTTGAGGCTTTGAATCAAGCTTCATCGCCTAATAGAGTGCAACCATCGTCGGATCCGATCACTGGCGCGACTCAGATCCGCGAAAGAGGATATTCACTCACCAAGGCAGCGGAGGTCCTGGAAGATTTGCCGTCCGATGCTTTCTCGTCGCCAGAACCCGAATGCAGCGATTCCTTTACGGCATTTGGGGCGCAAAGAAATATAACAAATGGACCTAGACAGCGAAACGGTCTTGCTAGGACTAGCTCTGCGAATCTGCGTCAGACAACCCTTTGGGGCACTGTTGCTGACGAGAATTCTTCATCGCTTACACAGCCTCCTAACCAGAGGCTTTACAGAGCAGATGTGCCTCGAGAAGAGCCTAGCCATCATGATATGGACAAGGAAGCAATGCGAACATGGGTTTATCCCATGAATCTAGGCGCCATTCGGGATTATCAGTTCAGTATTGTCAAGAACAGCCTGTTCAACAACACCTTGGTCGCATTGCCCACCGGTCTCGGAAAGACATTTATCGCTGCAACAGTCATGTTGAACTTCTACCGATGGACTACAACAGCAAAAATTGTATTTGTGGCTCCAACAAAACCTTTGGTTGCCCAGCAAGTCGATGCATGCTACAACATTGTTGGCATACCTCGTTCTGATACAACGCTACTAACGGGAAATATCCAACCAGCGCTGCGAGTTGATGAATGGGAGTCGAAACGAGTATTCTTCATGACACCGCAAACGCTATTAAACGACTTATCCCATGGTTACGCAGATCCCAAAAGCATTGCGCTCATTGTTATTGATGAGGCACATCGCGGGGTGGGAGAGTATGCATACGCAAAAGCGACAAAATTCATCAGAAGGTTTTCCAATAGCTTTCGTGTTTTAGCCCTGACGGCCACTCCTGGATCGAAAATAGAGACAGTGCAGGAGGTTATTGATAATTTGGGAATATCGCACTGTGAGATCAGGACGGAGGAATCCCTCGATATCCGACAATACGTTCATGACAGAAACATTGAGCAAGTGGTTTTAGACCCTTCAGATGAGATGAATCTTATAAGCGAGTTGTTTACGCAAGCTTTGAAACCTCTCATGGACAAGCTCAGTTCACAGAACATATATTATGGACGAAATCCTATGGCAATAACGACCTATGGCTTGATGCAAGTACAAAAAGAATGGTTGGGAACGCGAGGGCGGCACGCGAACCAAGGTGTTCAGTTTATGATGAGAGCCATCTTTAGTGTTCTGACTAGTCTTGCCCACTCTATCAAGTTGCTCAATTATCATGGTATCAAACCTTTTTATGATAACATGGTTGACTTCCGGAGTGAACAGGAAGGAAAGGGTGAAAAGGGATCGAAATATAAGCGCCAAATAATTGAGCACACCAGCTTTCGAGAAATGATGGACAAAATCTCTGGCTGGCTCAGAACCGACGGCTTTGTAGGACACCCAAAGCTAACTGCGCTCGCGGACTGTGTTCTCAATCACTTCATGGACCAGGGTGAAGCTTCAGCCTCACGTGTCATTGTCTTCAGCGAGTATCGCGATTCGGCAGAAGACATTGTGCGTGAGCTCAACAAGCACCAGCCGCTACTTAAAGCTAGTGTCTTTGTAGGTCAAGCGGATGGCAAGCGAGGAGAGGGAATGAAACAGGCACAACAGATTCAAACTATTGATAGGTTCAAGAAGGGCGAATTTAACGTTTTGGTAGCTACGTCTATTGGTGAGGAAGGACTGGACATTGGGCAAGTGGATTTGATTGTTTGTTACGATTCGTCCGCCTCGCCCATTCGAATGCTGCAGAGAATGGGCCGAACGGGTCGTAAGCGAGCGGGTAACATTGTCCTTCTGCTGATGAGAGGCAAAGAAGAAGACCAGTTTGCCAAGTCTAAAGACAGCTACGAAAAGATGCAGAAGCTCATCTGCGAGGGAAGTCGGTTCAATTTTCGATTTGATTTATCAAGCAGGATGGTGCCCAGAGACATCCGACCGCAGGTAGACAAGCGTCACGTCGAAATTCCAATCGAAAACACGCAGAATCCGTCCTTGCCGGAACCCCAGAAACGTCGTGCTGGCACTACGAAGAAGAAGCCCCCAAAGAAGTTTCACATGCCGAACGGGGTGGAAACTGGATTTCAGACCTTGTCAAATTACATGGATGGGAGTGGTGTCAAGTCGAAGCAAACGAAACCTGCTCGAAACCCGGAACTCGATGATCTCGAGGAGATTCCAGGCTTGGACGCAGTAATTCTGTCTACGGAGGAGCTTAAGGAGCTGAACCGAACGTACCGCGATCTTCCATTAAACCATAATGTGGTTGAGGAAACAGATATGCCCAGTGTGACTGCACATCCTGTTCTTCAAAGGGAGCTGCGGCCGGTGGTTGATTTGAAGCATGGCACTCACACCAAGCGTATCGTTAATTTGTTGGCGAAAATGGCGAACAATCGCGGTCAATGGGCGGGAAGGCGTGATACTTCGGACTCTACCTACTTCACAGACATACCCGTCAAAGCCTTCTTTGACTCCGAAGGAGATTCAGAGGTCGATGAGTCGCCTGATTTTGCAACAACCAAGAGGCAATTGACTCCCCCCACTATAGCAGCGCCGCAGTCAAAGAGAAGAAAGACATGCGTGAACAGAAGTGAAGCATTGTCAAAATCCGAAGACGCAGGTGCCACTTCCTACGATGAAGGACCCCAGGCACGACATATCCAAATGCCGAGTCACAAGCTTAAAAGGCCCAAGAAGCGCAAAAAGATGAAAGCCAAAGCCAGAGGCGGCATCAATAGCGATGACTTAGGCGACGACTGCGAGCGAGACAGCGATCTCCTGGGAAGTAGCGACTCGGATGACGGAGCAGATCTGCTAGACTTTGTTGTGGCAGATGACCAAGCTACCTCCAGCATGCTTGATTCCCAAGCAACGCCACCTACAACGGCCTCCACGCAGAGAACGTCAAAAGCAGCAGCCGAACAACCATACTACATACCAACACACTTCTCCGCCACCCAGGAGAGCGATGATATCCCTGATATAAACACACTGTTAGGCGGAAGGGCAACCAAGCGCCCTGGCGCTGACCCCTCTGACTCGGCTCCTGACAATGTGACTACGAAGCGGTTTGCTCGCGGAAAACGCAACATTTTGGACAGCGATAGCGACGATTGAAAAAATCGTGGGTAATGACATGACTTCCACGGGGGAGTTTTCAGAATTTAATCGGGTACAAAGGCGTGGCAGCGCGGCGTAAGGGAACTCAACGTTATGGGGTTAGATATTATTGCTTAGCTATTTCGCCGTAAACGGCGTAAGAGACTCGTTTTTAAAGACAGGACATCGTATCTCTGGTCTTGCCGAATATATGATTGCACTTGATGACACCATTTTTGCTATGCATGCCGCATTGCTTAACATAGGAATCAAGTTGCTGTGACAGACGCTGTTGTCTTGCTCCATGTGCCACGCTGTACTAATTCTGCATGTTGTTCAATCAACTTGAAGTTTTGACCATGTCGAAAGGGTTTACTAAAGTCCGTACATTATCGATGTCAAGCTCTTGTTCTGGCTATCAATCGGGAGAATTTTTCCGACTTGTGGCCCGGCTGCCTTCATTAGACTCTCCTCCGTTCCGCAGAACCCGCCTCTGAATATGCTTTCTGGCAGGATCTCATGGGATACCTTGTCTGTCACGGAGACGCGGTTGAGTTGTTCATGGTTATACTCTTTATACAAAGTAGTACACGCAGACATCAGTGTTGGAGACGCCAGCAAAGGCTCGCGCGAGTTCTCCATGATAAAGGAAGTCATGTTCAAATGATGCGCTATTTTCGTGGACCTACAGATAATTCACTATAGCAGAGCAGTACATCTATCCTATTGCTCTTGACATCAGCACTGAAACGTGTTACTTTCGTCTACGAGCTGATCTTCCGGACAGATGCACCGCCGCGAACAAGCATGAATCTCAAGATAGCACCCTTAGCACTATAGGTCAACCCCAATTCAAAACCTTCGAGCGAGTTTCGCGAGTCTCCAGCTGTCCCAAACTCTATAGAACCACCACCATCAGGTCGAACGTCGAGTACGAATGCTAAAGACACAAGCAGAGCCGCGCGTAACTGTTCTTTTCAGCCAAGTTAGCTAGTTGATTCCTCATAACGATATGAGGCCAAATGCTCAGCGTTTAAAATAAAAAAAAACCCAAGGTGTAAATCTCGTTTCAGAAACCCAAGTTATAAGCACCACTCCCCCCACCGCCTCCAACTGTCCCAACAAACAAGGATCCTCACACACCCCAGCACCCACAACACACATGACGATGCATTGACAGGCACTAGTTTGAAGCAGCGGCGGGATCAGAACTCATTGTGAGGAATAAACAAGCTGGATGCTAGCCAAGGGATCGTCCTGCCTTCGAGAAGAAGGCGATCTGATCCGGGAGGTGTCTCAGACGGCTCTTCCTAAGATTAATTTTGGAGGGTTATAAAACACGATAATTCATCATTTTGAGATTGTAAGGCTGAGTAGGAAGAAGAACCGGAAAAGGACAAATTTCGTCCTTCCAGGAATGCGCAAAGGAGTCAACACTTACATTTGGCGATTCGCATGCTTGGAGGAAAGAGGAGAAAAGATGAGGTGAGGCACGAGAAAAGCCTGTCTTTGATGGTGCGAAGGTGGGTCAGATGGACCTTAACAGTGACCAATCAGCCGGTGGAGAAAAATGGGTTGCCTTGACTTGACGTAAGGCACGAACGAACCTGAGCATCATGGTTCGTCGGCCCCAGAGGAACGACACCTCCCCACCTCGAGTCAAACATCCTCCTTGCTATATCATCGCCAAATCTTCCAGTCAGCTTGCTACCCAGCTCAAGAACCTGTTCCATGAGCGAGAGCTCCTGAACGACTATCGACACGCCGACAACCTTCGCAAGACACGTCACCATGGTTTGCGCTGGCGCGGGGGCGGTTTCGGTCCTCAAGTTCGTTGGGACGGTGTCCCTGGGCCTACTGACGGTACGTTTTCAGCTTCCACTTACTGCAGCCTATCTTATCTCTTTCAATTTCATTTGAGACTTGTGTCTACCCTGGGAGCACCAGTCACCGTGTGCAATTATTCAGGCACAACGTCATGCTCAGTGATACATGCGCCCGCGGAGAAGGAGAAACGCAGCTAACGACTACTCAGGGCGTCTCATATACCGTCTCCAACGTCACCCTTCCGAACCTCCTCCATGTCCCCTCTTCTGCATTCGCCTCTCGGGCCGTCGCCTCCCTCACCAACAGCCTGCAAACGCCTCTCCTCACGCTCACGTCTCTGGCCTCGGCCCCGCTCTTCCTCTCTTTCATCTTGTCTCCTCGTCGCTCTCGCCACCCCTACCTTCTGTACACCTCTATTCTCGCAGCGTTGTCCACGGTTGTGCCACGTCTTCTACCCCAGCCTGCGTCTCGTCCTGCTGCCGCCCATCCAGTCAAGAAGCATTCTCCACGTGCTAAAATGGAAGCCAGTTATGAGGTTTTGGGAGACGTGCATAGCGAAGCTGCCAGCGAGGAAGAGATTGAGGATGTGAACGGGGAGGAAGTCAGGGCTCAGGTCGAGGCGCTCTCGAGGGGCCATCTTGCCCGCACGGGACTCGCGGCCCTTGGATTTGCCATGGCTGTTGTTGGGCTTTGGGGAGACGGGGCACCGAAAACTACGGTAATCGTGTCATAACTATATCTTTAGGCGTTTACGAATTGTTATGGGTGTTGATATAGTGCTGGTAACTCATTGAATTTATGCGAACACGATCATGATTAGGGATGTGCCGCTTTGATCTTTTGCACAGGGTCTTGTCGAATTGCATTCTCGTTGTTGAGAATCCCCTATCTATAAATTAAAATGAATCATATTTCATGAATACTAATATTTGTCCTTCTGCACCAACATCGTCGCACATGGACACGGCACATAATGACGAATGCGTTTATTTGTAAGCTAGTATTCAAACAGAGTAAGCTAAAATTGAAGGTCCCAGCATGACAAGATTACTCATCATCTTCATTGTCATCACATTCACTAACCTCATCTTCCTTCGTGGTTTCCCACCAAGCACTTCTCAGTCGATCCGCCAACTCCCTTTTTACAAAATTGCCCTCATCGTCCTTTTTGTCGTCATCCAGGTAACTTCGTCATCCTCATCATGGCGAGACTCAACGCTGAAGTATCGCGAGCCAGTGTGCTTCTCACCCAGTCGTCTGGCCACGTCGTTTGCGTCATTGGGGCTCACGAGGCGACGCTTGCCAGCGAGTTTGCTCATCGCGGTGGCCGTGATATCCCGAATGACTGCTCTGACTTGGGTGGGTTGGAGTTTGCAAGTGACTTTGGCCTCGCCAATGCCCATCACCTGAAGGATGCAAACGAGTTCCTTGGCATTGTACTCACCACCGAGACCCAAGGCCGCGATACTTGTCTTGAGCCTGTCAGCTTTGCCCTTCAGGGTAACTTCATCTCTGTAGTGATCCGTGCTCTTCTTCACAAGCTTCGAGACAAGTTCGCCCTCGTGGACTATGGGACGCTCGGGCCGCGCGAGGAGCTGGTCAACCAGGCCGTCGTGGGCGATTTCAGCCGGCGTGCGGCCCACGACATTTTCACGATAGACTTGCTCGGGGTTGAAGTCGACGAGCACCTTGACAATGGAGAGCATGTTTCTCTTTGTCGCGGTATGGTGACAAGCCTCGCCCGCTCCGCTGAGTAGGTCCAGTTCTTGACCTTTGGAATAGTCAAGAATGAGTTTCAGTGTGTCGACAAGGGCCTTCTCTTCGCCATATGTCTGAATGTCTGAGTAGTTGTTGTACCAATGATAACGGTTGCGGCTGGTATCCGACTCGCCGGTAGGTCCCAAACCAGAAGCCTGGCAGATCCATGTGAAAAACGGCGTTGTACCGTTCTCCGTGATGTTTTTGCGTTGTATGAAAAGATGGCTGCGTAACCCCTCATCGACTACTAGGTCGAGCATGCGCTTCAGCTGAGCAGACTTGGGGAGTCTAGAAGGACAGGCATAGATAATATTCTCTCCTTCAAGATTTCGTGTCGATTGGTCCGCACCAGCGTCGACGAGAATCTTCTCGCTCCAAAAGAATTCAACACCATCAACTGAGCCCCCTAGAGCGGCTAATTACGTTGCGGCCGGCATTGGCCCAGTCCTTTCTGTGTTTCGAGAGGACCGATGGTTAGTAAAAGATACCAATGAATGATTCTCTCAAAACTTACCTCTTCTTGCCATAAACTGTGAGACCTCGATAATAGCACGACTTCTCTTCCACTTCCAATCCACTCTTCTTCACGACATGAGCGAGAGGGATACCAGCACCTGTTCATTTAATGATAAGGGCCCGCATTTGTGTCTTTCCATGTTCCACTGCCCAAAGGAAATCACTCTCAGGAAATGTGAACTTGCTCACTTCTGATGTATCGTCTGCAGTAGCGTACTGCTCACCACTGAAATATTGGGTCATATCCAATAGTGCCATTAACCCAACAGTGTCATCATTCTCCAGGACATGCTCGAAGAGTGTCCAATGTACCCATTTGTTCCGGAGGCCTTACCGTCCCTGACGACAAAAGTTGCCACTATGCTGCAAATGTGGTCTACTGGTGTGTTGTGCGACTTGACCTGCACCGAGACTTAACCAACGTTGTCAATAGTGCAGTTCTTGTCAACAACTTGGGACTCGATCAGTGGTTCATCATCTAAGTTTTCAGAATATTCCTTTTCACTATAGTACTCTGGGTCATCATCTCGATATTCTTGCTTCATCCTGTAGCAAACTTCATCTTTGTCTGAGGCAGACCACTGAGCCTTCACAATTTCAAGAATGGCTCGAGCCACATAATACCGCCCTTTTAAGAAAACAAGTGAGAATGGAGTATTGTTGAAATTGTCAGAAATGACGATCTTCAGGGGTGCTTGATCATTGTCAGCACCCCAAGCTTGGAGTGTGAGTTCTTTGATGCAGTCCAAGTTGCCTGCCCAGGCAGCTTCCATACTATTCATAATTAGCGTGCAAAAGTCTAGAAAGGGACAGAAAAGAGTAATTCAAGGCAAAACTCACAGTTCGATGTATCCATTTCTCCTGGAATTGGTCATGTCTTTGTCGGTCTTGAAAACAAAGTCGAACTTGTATTGCTTGTTCTCATCGTCTTCGTCGTCGCGTTTTAAGTTATCTGTCCTCTTACGCTTCTCGCATTCAACTCTGGGGTGTAGCTCCTCAACGTCTTAGCGCCCTTGGCGAGCAAAAGCCGCTCAAGGGAATTGAAGCCATTCAATACCTCTTTGATAGCAGCTGCTTTCACTGGGGCACCTTTAGTATCATGGGTTTTGACGAGACTCTTTTCACAGACCTTCATATGGTGGAAGAACAACTTCTTCTTGGACCTCACGTCCTGTTCCACTATCTAGTGCTTGTATGTGCCGCTTCCGATTTTTCAAGATAGCCATCCAGTCCCGGCTGAGGCGCTGGCTTGGTCAAGTTGAACTGTTCTCCTTTGTATTCAGGCAAGATCTCAATCATGTCTCGAACAGGATCAAGGACTATGGTTCCTTTAGCACATCTCCATATCCCATGGTTAGTCAACGCCTCTCTGGAATTTCGCGTCAAAGCATTGATATCAGCCCTCGCACTATCTGCGCCTAGTCCGTGGTTCGCACCGTACCGTGTACCGTATGGCAAAGCGACGAGCCGGTGCAAACGTAAAACTCGCATTATGCCGTGGCAAAGAACCCACAAAAGACACGCTAGTCAATTTTGTTAGCTAATTAAAATTGAAAGTTATATAGAGACTGCCTCTTTCCCCCCCGTTTATATTATATCTTTGTGACTAGGGCCCCTAGTAGCCCGCGTAAATGCCTGCAATAGGTAAAAATAGCCTGAAGAGGATAAATCCTGCTAATTTCTAGATGCAGGCTAGTCCGTATGAACTCTCGAAAACCACAGTGCAAAGTGTGCCGCGTGGCACACTTTACACCTAGCAGCGCGCAATAGCTCGTGCACTAGAGACCTTATATTATTAACAATGATAATTACAATAAGAGTAACCTTTAGCTTGTAATATTAACTGCTCAAGGCTTAGGTTGCTGTAAAGAGCCCTCTATAGGCTACAAAACGCAGGTTTGACGGTATAAAGTAGCCGCCCCAGATAAAATCCTGCATCGTCAGTTTTACGTTTGCACCGGCATGAGCTAAGACGCCTTTGAAACTCCTTCCCCTCCTCCGCCAATAGCCGGTCTTTCCCTTCGCACCCAGCCTGTCATGGCTTGTATGATAGCTCGTAACTCTTATTACGTAGAGTTCTAACACTATGATTGTACTGTCATACCAGAGCTTTTACTCTTAAAAGCTGCCACCAGGACCCGGGTTGGCGCGCGATGGTAGTTTTTCACCAGGGGTCATCCAGATACCCAAGTGCCTAGGTACCTGCCTAAGATATTACAGGAAGAACAGAAGCAGCTATCCCTAATACAAGGCGTCGTTGCTGTCATCAAATTCTCAACCTATTGTCCAACGCTTCTCACACCATTTACACGTTGTTTCCGGTGTAATTGCTCAAAAATCGTGCTGCCAGTCCTGTTTATTTTGTCTATCATGCAGATCACGCTTAAATTGCTCGCTATTGTAATCATCAACTCGGCGCTCTTTGGCATGATCGTCCCAACATCTGCTCCCTGAGTTCATAAGACATCTATACGGGACTTTGGTCCTTTCGTCCTTCTTCAGCTGGGGCTAGATAGTACAGTATCGTGACGAGTAGCTTGCCGCCGCCCGAAACCGCAATAGCAGTTGGCGAGCCCACCTCTCTATATATTGCAGCGCCTACTAAAGACCCAACGACCAAGGACAGCAGAAATGCAACTCGCCGTGTTCGAGGACGATTATTTGATGCAAAAAGATTCCGATCAACCATGAGGTCCACCCAGGCCGCAGTCGCCATGGCCGTACTGATTTCAGTCATAGAGAGACTTCGCGACTGCACCACCTGGCTGCCGGCTGCGAAGGCTAGCAATCCAACCACAGATAGTGCCTCAGGGCTTTGCCATTTGATGCCGTGTTGATATTGAATCGCGCTGGCTGCGAGGACACAGCTTGACTGGACCAGGTTGCACGTCATTAACCACCAGCGTTTTCGAGGGCCGATGATGTGACTGAGCTGTCCTGTCAACCATCCTGCTCCCAAAAACAGCCCCAGCGCCATCCCGATGTTTGCTGTGATAAACATTTCGCCATTGAGCTGAGGAAGGATGAGAGCCAAGCACAAAAATACGGTATTGCCGGTCTGGTTGGACGCAAAACAGTGGTAGTCGGGGAATGTTGTAGCATCTGCGTCGTTGATGCGGATGTCAGCAAGCGCCTTTACACACTCTACTTACTATGGACGGGTTTGCTGGCATACCTTGAATCCCTGTGCAAAAAGTTAGCATCACTAGTTGAAGCTCTGTGAAGGTAGAAACTCTGACGTCTTCCGTGAAACGGCGGATTATTTTAGTTGGTGTTCTGGGAGAACCACCTCCGGATTCAATCATCGTATTGGACGTGCCTCGCACTAAACCGTCTTCTGCCTTTGTGAATGACATGATGAGGAGCCTGAAGTTCGCTTTCAAGAGTTAAATACCTCCTCGTTGGTGGGTGAGTATCTCTTTAGAAGGTCGCTTTCATCTGGCCGATGCATGGCCGTAGGACTCATTAACAACGATGAGGGCAAGAACCCCAATTTATACAATCCCTTTGTACACTAAGTGAAAATCTGAGCCGTTGTGAAGCCGCCATAATAACGATGTCGGGGCCGATAGCCGCAGCGGCGGAAACATTGGCGCCCACTGATCCGGTATGACATCCTTAATACAGATGTTGAAACCGAAAACAATATGGGGTACCCAGGGTCGGTTTGTGAGGGCCCTACAGAACCTGGTTGAATTACATCGATTTGCTTTTCATGGCAAGTGGCGTAAGAATGGATTATAATGGAGGGTTTTTGTACTCTTGCTTGATTCCTGAACTTGAAGTAGCGTTATATGTACAACCCGAGTGAGGAAGCGCATTAGTTATAATTGCTCTGCATCGGGTAATTACCTTGCCGCTTCCAAGGAAGTCGGCCGGCAGCGTCTAGTTTTTTGCTTGGAAGTGCCTAAGTGAACCTGGTTAATCGTCTAGTCGTCTAGCGCGACTGACTGGCACAGGTTCGGAGGTATAGACCCACTCGGCGCGGACAGTCGGCCGGTTGCGCTGAAAGTCCCGATGTGCCACCGATGCCGCCGACAGCCGTGGGTGCTGTGTTGGATAAAGGCACACCGCTCCATGGCAACAAGCAGATTTTGCAGCAGTGCATGAATGTACGTCAGCCTAATGAACGGAGCAAGAAAGATACACAGCCAGGCCATCTAGTTCAGAAGTATCGAAGGTGGGCGTCGACCAGGTACTGCCTTCCTGCTGCCAAAGACGAGGTTCGCCCCGGAGAAAACTAGTCACGTGAATACGCATATGCTTACTAAGAAAACGCGGTACGCGGTCCTCATCGGTATCAACACTAAGAACGACGTATTGAGTAATTGAGCTTGAATCAACGCCTCAACTTCATTGCAAACTGCAAATGATACAACAAGGAACAAGACAAATGCTGCTCATAATTGTTGATTGAACTGTTACGGCATTCCTTGGCCGGCTTCATGACGCGAAACAACCTTGCCGACCAATTGTCCTGGCTTCTCAGCAATATCACGTTATCCACACCACCAAAGCACTCGTTTCCCCGCATAAGCGATAGCTCTTTCACGAAACCCTCCCAGTCTTTTAACTCTGCAACTGGAGCCTGTCAGCCCAGACTGGCTGCAGCGAGCAGCTCACAGACTGTTGTGGACCGAAGAGGTGTTCCGTCAGAGAATGTCATTACGCTGAACGGGTGGGGGGAGGACTTTGTCGATACGCCACAAGTGACTGACGCAGTTGATGGCAACATGGTCCGGTTGACATCGAATGCAAAATCAAAGAGGCCGTCTTTAATTTCTCTACCTCAAAATTCGCTATCAACTCCGCTTGGTACCGATGAGACTGGACGAAAGTCGCGCCATGTTCCAATCACTCAGCACACAGGTCTGTCAGCAAAGGCAAGTGATATCCTGAAGGGCTTGTGTTAATATGTGACCAGGATCGATCACATCAAAAGTCAAGAAGAATCGTTCGCCGCCGAAGACCAATGTCGCTCGCGTCATTCCCTCGCCGATTCCCAGCCTTGAATTTCCAGACTTCGATGTCGACGACTTGGAATGCATGGACCTCACCAATGACACAACAGGGACGACTATCTCAACAAATTCAAAAGACGATGTTCAAGTGTGGGATACGGCTAGTGCGCTTTGGTCACCGGTAACAGTGAGAAGCAGCAAAAAACGGAAAAGTAGGGAACTGAACAGAAATTGCACTGTTCAACAGGAATCCTTCCCAGACGTGTACGATGTTTTGGGTACGGAACCCCCTGCCTCAACTCCTGGCAATCGGTTAGGTACACGCCGTGTAGGCCTGTCAAGTACTACAAAATCCCGGCGCAAGCGGAATGTCAAGGAAACGTCAGAGGATATACCAGCAGACATTCCGAGTGATCATTTGCAGGATGCAATGGTTGATATGTCGTCGCCATCAAGACATGTTGCTGATCGCCGAGGCCGCTTGGGCTTGCCAAAAACCCCACGAAACGATGTTGAACATCCCGGTACATTTGAAGACAGCAATAAAAAGCGAAAAATTAACCCTTATGAAGGGATTCTGCCAGTAGTGGACCAGGAACCAGTTCTTCCAGTAACAGAACAGGATCAAAAGGACGATTACATCCCAGACTCAGATGACGAATACCTGACGCCACCATCACACAACACTTCGGCTATCTTGCAAATCCCCAAACTTAATCCAAGCAATGGAAGTGCTGTATCCGGAACCAGGAATACACCCAGCGACATTGAATCAAGCATGGGTCGAAACACCCCCACGGTCAGCACCTTCGACTCTGCGTCCGACAAAACAATACCCCCTGAACATATACCACAAGTCTTGGAATATATCCACAAGAATCAGCAGATATTAGCCGCACGACGTGAAACCATTGTGTTGGAGATTCAACGCAACGGTGCTGATTTCATGAAAGCCATCAACGAAAGGTGGCCGAAGATGAAGCGCGGTGAAATCAAAACTGAGAAAGAGCGGCTTCAGAAACAGCAGGAAGCTGTTCAGGGCTTGGTTGACTCGCTGGGTGCATACAGAGAACTCTGCGAGCAGAGGGAAAATCTTGCACAACAAGTGGCTCAGTCATATGCCAACAGCATTGATACAGACGACGAGGAGGCGCGTCTTGATGAGCTGACCGATGTGATACAAGACCGAGAGGCAGAACTCGGCAGGCTAGTCCTTCGAGCTGGATTCGATGAATCTCATGTTCCTATGCTTGCAATGCCCGAACCTCCGGTCGCAAAGCCGCAAACTAGTGTTGTCCTTGGTACTCAGCCCTTGAGATCTTTGAAGGTTGACATGTCTAGCTGGTCGCGGGATCAAACCGTGCTTCCAGGAGTGTCAACTCAAGTTGTCCACCAAACTCAATTGCCGAGTTCTTCCCAGCACCTGCCGCGCCACCCTTCACTTCCAAGCCAGAGTTTGATGGTAGAGGAAGGAGGATCCATGTCCAGTGATATGTTCCCTAGGCAATCAGCATCAATATCAAATGCCTTTAGAGCACAGTTGATGGCCAATGACTTGGCGGCGGAGGAGAACGAAGACTCCTTTTCAGACTTTGATGAAGCTGAATTACGGCCGACGGTTTCTGCGCGCGCCAGAAACGCCGCGTCAAAAACATACCATAACAATGCATCACGCCGTGCTCATCAACCAGGAGATACCTTCAGTGAATTTAGCGATGACGACGACATGCTTGCCTTTGCTCAAGATTACGAAAGTCGCCAGTCTTTTGAGAGCAGGCCTGCGGCACCGCGGACAGTTTTCTCAGAAATGTCGGGCAATGCCATGCCACCACCTAAGTCAAAGGTGTCAGCAAAGCGCCAGACTGCATCTGCGTTGCCGGAGCTTCGTATTCCATCAGAGTTGATGAGGCATCCGTGGTCACCAGAGGTTCAGAAGATGCTCAAAGATCGTTTCAGGATGAAAGGATTTCGCCATAACCAGTTGGAAGCAATTAATGCAACTCTGGCTGGCCAGGATGCCTTTGTGTTAATGCCTACTGGAGGCGGCAAGTCTCTCTGCTACCAACTACCCGCAATTGTCAAAACGGGAAAGACTCGAGGCGTTACGATAGTAGTATCACCATTGCTGAGTTTGATGCAAGACCAAGTCGACCACATGAAAGCTTTGGGTATTCAGGCAGTGGCATTTAACGGTGAATGTTCGGCTGGGTACAAAAGACAGGTCATGAGCGCCTTTGAGGAACGCAGCCCTGAACACTTCATCGAACTTTTGTATGTTACCCCTGAGATGGTGAGCAAAAATGCCGCCTTCAGTAACGCAATGCAAACTCTGTATCAGAGAGGCAAGTTTGCCAGGCTAGTCATTGACGAAGCTCACTGCGTCAGCCAATGGGGCCACGACTTTCGACCTGATTATAAGACTCTCGGACAAGTTCGCCAGAAATTTCCAGGAGTTCCCGTTATGGCGCTTACCGCTACCGCGACGCAAAACGTCATCGTGGACATCAAGCATAATCTGGGGATGGTGAACTGTCAAGTGTTCTCGCAAAGTTTCAATCGTCCGAACCTTTACTATGAAGTCCAACCGAAGACGTCTAATTCAAACGCGACCGAGACAATTGCGTCCCTGATCAAAGCAAAGTATCGCAGCGTTACGGGCATCGTGTACACCATTTCTCGAAAGCAGGCAGAAGGCGTAGCACAACAGCTTAGCGGACATGGAATTACTGCACGCCACTACCATGCTGGAATTGACCCCCAAGAGAAGGTTGAAGTGCAAACAGCATGGCAGAAGGGCGAGATCAAAGTCGTTGTCGCAACTATCGCGTTTGGCATGGGTATCGACAAGTCAGATGTCAGATTTGTTATGCATCATGGCCTACCGAAGAGTCTCGAGGGCTATTATCAAGAAACGGGTCGTGCTGGTCGAGACGGCAAGCCTTCCGACTGCATTCTGTTTTACGGAAAATCGGACATAAGAGTCCTTAAGAAACTGATTGCAGAAGGTGACAGGAATGACGAACAGAAAGAGCGGCAAATGGTCATGCTGAACCGCGTTACAGCTTTCTGCGACAACAAATCGGACTGCCGACGCACGGAGGTACTCCGATACTTCGGGGAAGACTTTATACCAAGTCAGTGCCAGAAAAGATGTGACAATTGTCAAGCTGGCTTGGTTTTTGAGCAACAGGACTTTTCTACATATGCAGTCGCTGCTATTGAGGTCGTAAAAACCCAGAAACGACTCACAGCTAGTCAATGTGCAGACATTTTACTGGGCAAGAAATACCCGGATAATATGGAGAGGCTTTCGGATAGCCAATATGGTATGGCAAAGGGTCTCAAGAAGTACGAGGTAGTTCGGGTCATTGACAAACTATCGGCTGAGAAGGCTTTCCGCGAGGATAATGTGGTTGGCAACTACGGAGTGGCTATCCAATACCTTCGAATTGGGCCGACTGCTCGATTATTCATCAATGGGCAGCGCAAGCTGATGCTTACGATCCAGGTAGATGAGGACAAATGCTCACGAGCTTCCAAGCCGAAGACCACTAAGCCGGCGAGAAAGAAAAGAAAGGAACCGGACACTTCTGCCATGCAATCAACGTATGTCTCCTCCCCTGTCGAAAAGCGCAAGCGGAAAACACGAGCAGTGGAAAGTGAGGATGACGAGGATATTTACCCCGGGACGTCCAACGGTTATGTTAATGATGGATTTGTCATTTCGGATGATGAGATGCAAGATAAGAACGAGGGAGAAGAAGAAGAAGGAGAAGATGGTTTTGAGCCACTGCCGGAGCACCGTCCACCCAAGGCCCCAACGAGAAGGAAGAACAAAGCCCCTGGTCCGCTCCTCTTCAACGTCAAGCGCATGGAAGACCTGCCCGAGATACACCAAGACCTAGTAAATACCTTTGTGCGAGAAGCCCGCAAAGTAGAAGAACACATCCGCAACAAGAAGGAACTTCGACGCCCACTGTTCACCGAGCGAGACTTTCGGGAAATGGCCATCAATTGGACAGTATCTCTGGACTCAATGAGCCGCATCCCTGGCATTGATGTAGACAAAGTAATGGAGCACGGACCGAAGTTGCTCCCTGCCCTAAAACGCCACCACGATATGTACCAAGAGATACACGGGGCCGACGATGAAGACTTGGACGCAGATGTCCACCAAGACGAGGATCAAGACATCGTTGATCTAATCAGCTCCGATAGTGAATGTGACGAAGACGTGGTCCAACCTGAAGCAGCCACCGTCTCCCACTACTTCCAGCCCAAGCCTTCCCCCGCAGTCCAAGCCTTCCACAACAGACTCCAAGGCCTTAGCAGTCAACAACAAGGGAGCCAGTCAAAGTCCAAATCTTCATCCTACCCTCGAAGTGGCGGGAGGAAATTCTCAGGAGGCAAGAAATGGGGCCGGAAAGCCTCGGGCAGCGGTACCAGACGGAAAGGCAGCGGAACTTTCGGTGCTCGAAAGGCAAGCGGCTCTGCAGCTGCGTCGAGCACGTCAAGGTCTGCTACAGGGGGTCTGAAAAGAGATGGGAAGGGAGTCAAGAGGAGTGGAGGCGGAATCGGCTTGATGCCGTTGTGACGAGTCGTGCATCTGGCTATTATGAACCAGGATGAATGATGTATGTGGTTTGAACGAGTAAGCTCGGTTTGCAATGCATCTTGTTGCGTAGCGACGTAAAGCCTATCTCTGTAGTTACATACATGATAGTGCATGCGAAAAGGCGTTTTGGGCTCATGAACGGTACAGGATGCATATAATAAACCTACTTCATGCACCCCTTGATTTAAAAACTCGTGATATGCAAGAACCACGTTTCATGGGCCTCGCATCATGCACACCCTCAGTTCACAAACGCAAGCACAGGACACCAGAGGACACCAGACTCACATGTTTTAGATTATCCTGCATCTCGCTACAAAGTATCCCGCTTCACAGAAGGTATCTAGGAAGAAAATGAATTATCCATGAGCCCAAAGCAATACATCATGCCATGTATTCCCCCCCCCCCCCGCTCGTGAGTCCGTCAAAGCTTCAAAAAGTAATGTGACATCATGTATTCGTCTGTAGAACAAGCCAGCATCTCGAGGTCCTCGTAATTACACGAGCTGTGGCCGAGACAAATGCCTCTGGCAGCGAACCGACCCAATGGGACTACCAAGATAAACACGCTCCACGCGTCAACGCGCTGACATAGAAGACAAAAGGGGGGACCGGTCTAGCTCCGGTTTGTTCAATGATTCTACAGCAATGTTATACGCGCCAAGTTTAACAAATGCCTCGAAGAGGGATATCTAGAGAATAAAAAAAAAATAGAAAAAAATAGAAGAGCAAGGAAAATCTGGTGCCGTTGGGCAATCCGGAAATGAAAAGAGAGATGCAAAGGACCGTTGTACGTCAAGATGTATGGGTCGAAGATAAAATGTGTTTATCAGGGTTTTTGGATCAAAACTCCGGAACATCATGTGTAGAAAAGTGGTTTTTATCCAGTGCGCCGCGCTATGAAGGTTTTCATTGAACCCGAAAAGAATATCAGTACTGTTCGTTACCGCTGGTCTTAGTATCCCCGTCATAGCAAGTGTCTGTAGCATGAGGCGAGGTTTTGGCGTTGTCTCGCATTTCTGTCCTTCAGTACCGCCATCTGGGCTTCGAGTCCTTAGGCTCTAGTGGCGATTTGCGAATCCCGGGACGATTGTTCGACAGCTGGGGACTGGCACATCTAGTGTCGCACTCAGACTTTCCTTTCAAGTGCGGCAAGAGGCTCGTCCGTCGATGAGTCGAGGTGAGGGAACTGGCAGGTCGGGATATTTGGCTTTGTTCTGCATCCACACTTGAACCAGTAGACTGCATGCTGACTCGCCGCTTTGGTGTCAAGGCAGACATGGAGGCCTGTGTAGTTAGACGCGACTTGGACACTGTGTGTTGAGAATATGGTCCCGGAGACGTGAGCCTGCTACGGAAGGGGAGCCGCGAGTGGTCGCCTCGGGATGGACTATCCTCGGCCTTGGGCTCTTCTGAAGCAGTGCGGGAGAACGACTTGCGAACAGCGCCAACTTTTGATGCCGATAAAGATGTGAAAGCGGATACGGATCGTTGGGTTTTTGGTGTGACCTTGGAGTATGGGCTCGGTGTTGTCAGACTAAGAGGCTTGTATCTGTGACCAGTGTCAAGATCTGATGTATTGACCGAGCTATTCCAAAGCGGGCGATTGGTAAAGGTAGAGCCTGGGCGAACTGCAGTCTTTACGCTGGTGGCGGATGTTGCAGTACTCGAGCTTGCGATCGTGGACAGTCTAGGACCCGCTTTACGGGACGACTGGATCGTTGAAGTTGGCAAAGACGAATGTCTTCGGCCTACAGGCTGAGGCGTCTTAGTAATATTGCCGTTTGGTGACCGCCCTTTGCCTCTGGGTAATGGCGTGTGTGGGTTAAAACCGAGCGAGGTCATAATGACCGACGATGGAGGCGAGCTCCCTGGTGTATCTCGCCCGCTTCCAATGGTCGACCTGTCAATTGAAAGCATGCTTGACACGGAATCGCGCAGTTGTTGACTCTTCCTGTCGGCCTGAATGTCATCGATAACAGTGTCCATTTCGTGCATCTGGACCTTCAACGACTCCCATCGTGTTTGCATATCATGATGGAGGCGAAGGATCTCACCATTGACGGTGAGTCGGTCCCGGACACCCCTCTCTATTATGGAAAGAACCCTTTCAATGGCAGGACCATAGTGAGTCTTTTTGGCTTCGTAGCTCTCAATCTTCTTCATCAATGTCGGCGGTGTTTGCATATGCACTTCGGTGTCGATGGCCTCGTTTAGCTTGAGTAGAGATCGCTGGACGGACTCGTGCATTTTCTGCGCCTGACGCCCAGCTCCGCGGAATACGACGACCCAACGGTCCTCTCCCAGTTCCTTGCGCAACGACTCGGCATCCTTCTCCAGCTTTTTATAACTTGCGTCAAGGCCACTGCGGCGCATTTCGAGCTCCTCGCACGCGGTGGGGAAGGCCTTTTCGGCTCTTGCCTTGAACACGGACAATCTCATAGGCAGGAAGTCCAGGCTGGCTCGCAAGGGCTGCATTCGCGCAAACAAGGCCAGCAGACTAGAGTCATCCTGTGACAGACCTGGGGTACCTAGTGTGCTTGGGCTCGTGGGCATGCCCGCCAAGCTAAAGCGATTGGAGGCTTGTAAGGGTGCGCTAAGAGATGGTGTATCTTCTACAATTGTCTCGAGGTCTCCAATGTCGACATCAGCTCCAGAAGATGCCACGGCAGTTTTGTGGCGACGTTCCTCCATCTCAAACACCAATCTGCTGAGTTCGTCCATCTCGCCCTGGATATCTCCCAAGACGTTGTTCCACAGCTCCTCCCACTCCATAGCAATTTCTACCTGCATGCGAACGCTCGTAAGAGTAGCTCGAATGCAAGACCACTCATTCGTGATGGATTCCATCTGAGAGACTGCTTGCTTCAAGCTCTCCGAAGGTACATGTGCAATGTCCGTGCGTTGCTGCAGTTCTTCGATAGCACCTATATAGGCATTGATGAGATTCTCAAATCGAGCAATGGCGTTCTGAACCTCGTCTAGACCTTCTCGTCCTCCAGCTGCCGCCCACTCAACGTCATCCTCACTATCGAGTCCTCCGACGACCTCTTGCGCTTTGGCGATCCAGCTTCTGATCTGTTCAGATGCATTGATAAGGGCTTTCGTGGCGACATGGGCGGTACGGATTGCGGACACTTTACTGGACAGTGAGTCGGCATCGGGCAGTTGAAGCGAAGTCAGCTGAGCAAGTTGATTTGCGAACGAAGCCCGAGACAGCGTATATATTGAGCCAGGCCGGTTGTGACCTGAAGTGAAATATGAACTCAAACCGGGGACATAGTCGTTCGAGGACGTCACAGAAGGGGGAGCAGAGGGAGTATCCAGCGGCGGCGTGTCTTTGGGAGGAGGCGAAGGAGGGATTGCGGCAGGGGGAGAAGCTGGACAGGAGGTGCGCTCGATATGCTCGCGTCGGGTGTCGAGAGTTACCTTGATACCATTGCCATTTGTATGGTCGGGTAGTCTGTATTTCTGTCTATCCATGGCCAGCGGCTCCGGGGTAGGGATCTGGGGAAGCTGAGGCGACTCGACGGCAACTACGCTTTGGGCAGTCGTTGAATGGACCAGGCTCGACGTGGAGGCGCCAGCGCCAGCGCCTTTCCAAGGCCGTCCGCGTCGTGAGATGATAGAGCTGATGGAATTGGCCTGATGTTTTTCGTCGAGCTCGCGGAGGTGTTGTTCGTCAAGGCGGCCGATATGGTCGATGTGAGGAGTAGCAGGAGAGGCTGACCGCTTGGACGTGCCAAAGCCAAAGCCGAGAGCCTTGAGTCTGGCAGCAAGTCCAGGAGAGGTTTTGCGGATAGCGGAAGGGGTAGATGGATAGTGGTGATTGGGGTGATTAGGCTGCGCTGGGCCGGGCGTGTATGTGTAGGCGGAGCTGTTGTTGGGAGAGGAATCTGCTGTGCCACACTTCAAGCTGGCACTGGTGGTGCTGCGGCTCAGGCCAGGCGTGCAGCATGTATCGAGTGGGATGAGGATGGCGTTGACATCGGGGTCGTTGGGTTTGTCGGCGCTGGGTTCGTTGGCGATGGTTGCACTGGCTGCACTGGCTGCACTGGTTGCACTGATAGAACTGGCGACGCTGGCGGTGCTGGACACCGACTTCGCAGTCGACGGCAAGGAGCCGCGTGCTAGGGGAGGGTGGGATAGGTCCTTGGCAATGTCGGTGAAATCCAAGGTGTCGCAGACCACATTTTGCAACTGACTCGGCGAGACTGAGTGAGATTGGGCGGTGGTCATAGTTGGCTTGTGCCTGACTGCCTAGGCCGGAGAGGCACCTCAGGCACGGTACCTAGATACAGCCCCACTCAGACCCACTGTAAGTAGGATGCCAGGGTTAGGTACCTACTCGGCACGCTGCGAGTGGACCAGAGGCAGGCCGGGGCCTAATGTAATGAGATGGGGGCTGGGGGGTGTGAGTGGCTGGCCAGGCTCAAATCGCCACGGCCGAATCAACGCGAGGGAGGAGGGGCGGCGAGATGAGCGAGCAGAGCACAGGACCTAGAGCGTCTTGAGCATCAACCACTTGGTGAGCTATCTTGAATGATTTCACTGGATGCTATTTTCCTGGCGATTGCTCGGAATAATGCCTACAGTAGCAGTCTCCGAGTGCTCGGGAGTTCCTGGGCTGGGGTAGTTGGGTACCTGAGTATTCCGTACCTGCCTGGTAGTCGTGCAGGTCGAAAAAGTGGGGCAAGGACAGATGAAACCTTAGGTACAGCCAGTGGTTCAAGGGCGCAGCCCGAGTCGTGCGTAACCCAGTGAGTGGTTCAATGATGGACGACCCAGCTGTCGTGCAGCCGGCGTAGAACAGCAACTCCGAGCTCTGCTCCAGAGACGTGCATGCAGCCGTGCCGACGACGTGCAGGACGAACGACCAGGGTTGTGCAGGCGCGCTGCAGGGAGCAATCGAGCACTTCACGTCACGATGCGCTCGTTTGGAGCTTGCAGAAAAGTCCTCCGTCTGTTGTTTTGCCCTTGTTCGTGGCGTGTGTCGGACTGTATTGTGGTTGTGGTGTAAGAGACAGGGCAAAAGGAAGGCTCTGAGCTGTGAGCTGTGAGCTGTGAGCTGTGCCTGTGTCTGTGTCTGCAGCGTTTGGGTCTGGATCTGGATGGCTTTGTTAGAGCTGAGTGAAAGAGACCATGAACAGCAGATGCAGGGTTAAGGATTTGCGATCTGGTGTTGGTTGGGCCGTGACCAGCTTCAACTTCGCTTCGATATGATTTTGCTTTCTCGCAGCAGATGAGCTGCACTCAGGCGAGCGCGTAGGAGCTTCACTGTCCTTCTGTCTTGTCCCGCGTACCAGTTGAAGACCGGACCAGCGATTTTGTCGAGAGATTTAATCCGAGAGCTGAAGTTGCATGTTACTATTCCGCGCGATCAAAGAGCCAAGAAAACCGACGATGGGAAAGAAAAGGAGAGACGCAATCTGACAAAATACAAAACCAGAAGGGAGAGCAAACGAAGGGAGAGAAAAAAATGAAATAAAAATGAGGCCACAGAAGAGGGGAAATAATGACTGCCCAATGGTACTTTCGCACAACATGTTCTAGATTAGAGCCTAGAGCGTGGAGGACCGAAAAATATTAGCGGCGCGGCGCGACTCACTACTTGTTGCCCCTGGTCTAAGAAACTGTGTCTTATCTTGTGATAAGATGGGGAGCGTCAAGTGGTATGCACGTCAACCTGGACAAAATCAGTTTTCATGTCGCGGACTCGCGAGAGAGCACCAGAGCAGTAGCAGTACGCGTGAGCGAGCGAAGGAGAAGGAGGCTGAAACGCGACATATACTCTGAATACTCCGCGTTACAGCTCAACTGAGGTTTTAGATGCTGACCTGACCTGGACATTGAGGGTGTTGTGGATCTGTAGCGTAAGCTGCTCTTCTGATAGATCTACTTTACTTCAAGGATATACCAGGGATGCTCGATGTCTTTGCATGTTAGTAAATTGTACCAAGTAAATAAAAAAATAACTAGTGTTATTGACGACAAAGTTCTAAGTTACTCAAATGAAATATAAAGAAGAAAGAATTTTTTTTAATCGATATTTAAAAGAATTTTATATATGTATAGTACTTGGAAAGATCTTGGAAAGATACCATTATTATTACAAAACGCGCTTGTTATGTGTACTGCAAACACGTAGCATTATTGGTTGAAGCTGGACCCACAGCACTCTTGCGGGATGGATCATGCAAGCCCCCCGAGATGATGTGCTTTTAATATATCCACGAAGTACGGCCTGAGAAGATAATCGGAAGACGTCCATCTTCCGGGGACATAGCCAGGCTCCTCGTCTTCCTTCTCGTCTTCATCTTCGTCTGGCTGCCAGCTTTTCCCGAGCCAGGTTGGCGCGACGCTATCGTTTTATTGCTTCGTGATGATGGAGTCGTCTTACCAAGTCGGCTCTCGCTGCCGCGCATTATGAATCCAGATGCATCTTGACGCATTACCGTGTCCTATGTACTATTTAACGTAATATTGATTGCTCTTTACTGGACGCGTACGAGGTAGCAAAAAAAAGGGGGGGGAAGAAACCGTTGATCACCTTTAGGGCGAGTTGATACTGGTTGGAGTTTGGGAATTCCATGCTCGGCACATGCACCACAGAACCACATCATTCATTATCTCGAGCCTCGAACGCTGGGTCCAGGGCAATGCTTGAACCTAATAACGCGGCTCATCAATCCCTGCCCAAGTGAAATAAATGAATCATCTCGCTCCCCGCTCCCCCTCAAGTCCAACTTCCTCTGTGCTTTGAGTGCGCAAACACGCAGCAATGGATTTTTGAATACCCAGCAGCAACTAGGCCTAAAACGGAAGTAGTACCTCTGCACATAAATTTATATGTAAGGGTACCTCCTGCAATTCCTACATTTTAGTCTGCAAAATGCAAGAGGTGCCTTGTGCGCAGATACCACTTCCGTTTTGGGCCTAGTTGTGCTTCTCTGTCCCAGCAGCAGGGGGCTGGGCTGCCAGGCCGCTGACGGAGCAACCACAACACAAACCTCGTCTTCTCTCCCCATCCAACGTTTTTGATAGACCCCTGAAATTAAAGAGTTGGAACCCCGGAGAGTCTTCTAGAACCGGCCCCCCCCTCCCCTCCCCCGGGCGCCGCCATATTCTGAGTAGTGCCTTCATATCGCCGAACCAACAGCTCATGTCGCAAGAACTCGTAGAACGTTGGGCCATGCATGGGAAGCGTGTACGAGTGCTAGTATATTGGAAATATTGACTTTTTTGTTGGCTGATCAAATGGATTCAAAAACGCCTAAAACATTGTCTTAAACGTTAGTCTTTCTGCTCCCAAATTGCCTCCACCTTTTTTCGAAGTTGCTGTGGGCCAGCCCGAAAACATAGCATGCCCAGTCAAATGCAACCGGATTGATTTGACGGACTGCTGCACCGAGTATATGCATATATATATATGCATGTGTCTGAGAGAGCCGCTCTGTGCATCCCTTTACATGTATTAGGGAGCCTCGATGCCACTTGGTGTGGCACTCATCTGATAATCACCGATGCGATGGGGAAAAACAGACAGGAGAACTATGTATGTCCCCAAAGCGGAACTGCTGATCAAGGCCACAGTGGCCGATATTAATAAACCAAATATTAATTGGCCTTGGCCTTTGTCCTGGCAGCGCCTAGCAACGGCGTTGGCTGAGTGACACTTCATGTTATGATTTATCCCTTCCGTTCCGCTGTCCTTCTGTCGTCCGTCGTCCAAACAGTCCATACGGTCCGTGTGGACATGTACATGATTGCTTCATTATGGTCAGTACCGCCCTTGACAGTCTCAGGATCGTGGCAATATGCACTGCAATTGTGTGCAAATGCAGTGGTTGCCGTCACATTCATTCCAGCGACGAGGAGCGCTGTTTCCAGGAACCAGGAACATCGAGCAACTGTTAGTTACTCACTGCGGTTCACGCCGCCAACTTCTCCACTTTATCCGGTTGCCATGGGATATATGACATATGACACCAAGCAGCGAGGGAGTACTCACTCCGTAATTGGGAAGTAACGTTAATAGGGGGAGTTATGAAGTACGAAGTAGCAGACGGGCAACCCGTTGAGGCTTGTTGAGAAACAACGATGTACGAGTGTTTCGAAACGCTCCTGCCGCTCCTGCCCTTCTCAACCAGCTTCGATTTCCTGCGTGACCTTTGATTTGATGCCTCGAATGTGCACCAAAGGAATCAACTTCCCGTCACCACATTAAAGCGGGCTCGGGACATGTCCTTTTGCTGTCTGCGCTTGATCAAGCTAACCAACCTGTCTCGTCTCGTCTTTCTATAATCAGCATAGCAGAGGTTACTTATTCACGGCGCGAGCATGATACATTTTGCAATACCCACTTGCTGCTGGTCCCTACCTGCCCAGGTGGGTAGGCTGAAGAAAGTGACCGCTCCTGCCTTATTGTATTAATACGGGGCGCATCAAGTGGCTGCTGCCACATTTCCATATTCCCATCGCACTGCTTGCTCTTGATTGGCCGCGGCTAAGCATTAGATAGGAACGGCTTGCTAAGAACCCACGACATCATCAACAAGATTAATTAGCAAGGGGGAATGACAAGAGTGCCAGTTCGCGCATATGCATCCGCATCGCGGGCCGAAATCCTTCAGTTGTACCAACTGGAAGCCTAACCAAACCATCTTCCTGAGCTTGGTCTCCTTCATTTCGCAGAGGCAGGTGTTTGGTTGTTGAAGGGCCAGTAAACGACGATCCATCACCAGAGTTGGTCGCGTCGCGGCCGTTGCAACCCGTACGCCGTTAGCTCCGTCTCCAGTGGCTTACGGTGACAATCGATCAAAACGAACCCCAGATTGCCAGCACGCGTCTTTTGCAGCTTCCAGCCTTTTGTCCAACTTCTGGTTCCTTGTGCAAGGTAAATCTTCCCCGCCGTCAGTGCAGTGAAGCAGTCATCAGACGGCGTATCGGGACGCAATTTCAAAGCCTCTTACGCCTGTTTTGGTTCATCCATCCGCCAACCAAACAACAGCCAGTTCGGTCCTAGGACTCTCCTAGGCGACCGAACCCCTGATCAGCTTCATACACTCTGGCCTTCCTCAGGCCGTCCGTGGCCATCCGCCGCCATCTTGACTGCCCAGCCTTACATTGCGCTCTTGAGGCAGGTCGAGGACGCAGCGACTTCTTGATTTACCTCCCCTAGCATCGCTCCGATCACCCGTTCTCGTTGTCTGAAGCTCTTTACGCCGTGTAACCGAGCCGCATTCCGTCATTTATGCTGTAGATCAACGCACCGGCCGCCCGCGGACCAAATCCCGATCGTCCCAAGACGGTGTGAAACTGGTCAAGCATTCCGTGATTCTGATTCTGCTTCTTTCTAGCATAATTTTTTTCTCGGACAGTACTTGCGATCCTTTCTCAGGCAGCAACGACGAACCTGGTGTCCTCCAGCATGGCGACTATCAACGGTCATCCTATCCACCGTCCCGCATCACCCGAAGCATCGCCAACCCTCGCTATCGGAGCCTGTCCTGAGCTCTCCCGCTGTGTGTCTGCTGCTTCATCCATGTCGCATGGCTCTTTGATTGATATGAGCTCTCGAGATTCGCTCGGCAGCGGACTGTGCTCTCGCCACTCGTCTGGTTCTTACCGGTCATCAAGGCAGTCTGATGTGTCCAATATCTCGAGGCATTCGACGCACAGCGTGGACAGCAAAGGCCGGAGAAGGGGTTATATGAGGCCGCAAGGAACAGACTTCGCTGCAAGTGCCAGATCGAGGGAAAGCGTGATGAGTTTGGGAAGCATTGCCCACCTGCAGTACTATTTTGCAAGAACCGGCCTATTGGACGGCAAAGGCGGCCAGCTTGCACGCAAGAGGTCAACCCAGCGGGCAACACTGGACCTGTCTCTTCTGAATGGCACAAGTACCGCATCCGAAGGGATTGAGTCAGATATGGACTTATCACGTGGTTCTGGTGGCAACATGGCAGATCTGGCAAGGCATGGTGACGAGGTCAAGTTCGAGGTCAACGGCGACATAGCGGAGTCGCCACCAGAAGGCGTAGATGAAGACTACTTCGAGGACAGCTTTGCTGAATCGGATCCTGGCATGCTGCCCCCAACAGTGAGCACATATCGTCATAACGAGAAGCCACTTCCTAAGCCGCCAAAGGTAGAAGATTTGAAGGCAGAACTAGAGTCGTGTCTACACGATACAGAAAAGGCCTTGGAAGAGGTTCAGGCGCGTAGAGTTGGGACGTTTCAGGAGTCGCCCGACGCCCCGCAACTACCAAACATGCCCGAGGAGAATACGCCAGGATGGTATGAACTACAAGGCATGCATATCCTCGATGTGGTTACTTTAGCTATCCGAGCGGCCAAGATGTACTACACAGCACATGAGATGCCAGATCGCTTGGACTCTATCAAGTCTGAGAAGCAAATCCGCGCAGATTTACTAGCAGTGATGGAAGTACTGAAGCAAATGGCTACAAGAAACTTTAAGGGCGGCATGAGAGATGAGGAAATCAAGGTTGTAGTGGGTTGGGTGGCGTCTGTCTATGACATTCTGACCCAGGAACAGCAAATCGAGCTGGCCGAAAAGGCTGAACGCGACAATTGGGTTTGGCCCCGCGGCGACTGGTCTGGTCGAGAGTATGAGCGGGAGAGAGCGTTCCTGCTATCCATGGACCCGGGAGCAGAACCTCTTCCTGAATGGACGCCTCTCTCTGAGTCCTCAGAATGCCCGACACCTTTCCTTCAGAGCCTCCAAAACGGGTTACGGCTTGTCAATCTGCACAATGCTGTGGTGAAGAAGTCTAGGAGGCGGTTTGGGGCCATTCCAACATTCCATACAGATACGCAGAAACCGTATCGTTCAGCTGACAATCTTCGTTACTGGGTCAAGGCGGCTGAGCTTCGTTTTGAGGTGATGCTCAAGGTTGATGTGCTTGGCGTCGTCTACAACACGGGCCCCCAAGCATGGCAAGACTTCGAGCGCGCCGTCTTAAAGTGGTGTAAGCATGTGCGGGAAGAAATTGCCAGCGATTTAGCAGAATGATTGTTAAAAAAAAAAAAAATTTTCCCGCATTTTCAGCCAGCAGCGTTTGATGACTTATGTCAACATATGCGGAGTTATGCCTGTCTTTTTGCTCACTTTGTTCAATTGGTGGATTTTGCTTTTCGAGTTGTGGCTGCTTGGTCTGGATTGCGGCGCATCATTGTCTCACTATTGTTATAGACAACTTGAGTCCACATTGCGAGGAGAAGTTGTGTGGCCTGACGGGAAAGACATACTACTTTGCAAAGGTATCATTAATCCTGCTGCCTCTTGCTGCCTACTACCCGTTTCCAAGAGAAAAAAAAAAAAAAAAAAAAAACATTGCACCCAAGTATTTCAGCCGTGCATACACACATTATGCAGCCCCTTATTTTGGTTCAACAGCATCAGCACTTGTTTGTTCTTTGGGCCCCCGAGTGGTGGACAGCAGAGCATTTACATTCACAGGAGGCGAGCAAGGCTGCGCATGCATGGTGACAGCCTTGTTTTTCTTTTCTCTCCCTCTCTCTCTCTCTTTGTCTTTTTTGCTTTTTTTTTTTTCTAATTTCTCAGCACGAGTATACTCGGCATGTGCAGCCCGCGTATTCATTACACAATCTAATTTTCTAGTATATACCCCCAGTAGCATAGGCGCCGTCGTATAACATACAGCAGTTGGTTAGGTTGCTGGTAACACAATGAATAGTCATTGAATTTAAACATCACACTCGGCTGCTTTTCTGTTTTTCCGTTTTTCCGTTGTCGATACATGACTTGGTCCCGAGTGCGACATGTTTTGACACGTTCGACCTGGTCAGCCTTTTTTGACCAGTATCCCCCACATTCTTGGCAAGAAGCTGTAATTCTCATGCTCCTGCTCGAGATCTTCTGGGTTTTCCTACTCTCCAGCCGCGAGTATAGCTGACTTGATATCTCGATTGAGGCAGCGGCCACACACGAGAGTTCTTCAGGCAGGATTCGAGCAGGCTATTGACACCATGTCAGGTCACCACTACCAACCATGATAGAAGATGATATGTTATCCACATTAGCTCTAAACAGGATTTGGAGAAAGAAGGCACATGAGAAAAGATATTATAGCAGATGGGGGCGGGAAGGGTTCCTCAAACTGAATCTCGAACAAAAAAGACTGGCAAGAAGGACACAGGAGACAAGACATACACATCTTGTGCCACAGCCGTGAATGAATACTCAGCGCGCCCATGTTCCCCAAAGATGAACCGGCCTCCTGGCTTCAAAGTGTCGAGAATGTCTCCTCTTTGCCATGCAATCGCAGGCGTTACTACAGAGCCGACGTAGGATGGAGTGATGAGCAGAGCGTAGGCCAAGTGGTCTTCGCGCGGGCGGATGGGACCAAGGCTGTCTTGCGTTCTTGATGCATGGTTGCCTGACTTGGATAGGTTGCGAATCATTTTCGGTTTCGAATGGTGTTCTACCGGTGGACGCGCACCTGCGTTCCGAACGGCGTGGAGCGCGGTTGGACTGGAACACCCTCTGCTCGACTGCCTATCTAAGCATGGCGGATGGGATGGGTTGTAATGTAATGTAATGTAATGTAATGTAATGATGGTAGATGGCCGGGTTCGCACGGCAAGGCGGGATGGGATGACTCTCACCATGATCGCAAGGGGCCCCTTTTGACTCGGAGCAGTCTTGCTTTCTTGGGTCCGTGTCGAACGCGTGCTTTGTGCTTACGCTATTGCTGCATTTTAGATGCCAACTCGCTCGCTCTAGTCATCACCTTATTTACTCGAGGTTTTGTCTTTATTTTAATTTTTTTTTTTTTGAGTTCAATATGTGTTGTGCAATGTACATTGTAGTACTCTTACATACGGTGGCAGATTCCCACTTGAGATTTAGATACACGGCACAATTAAAAGGGACTTTTCAAATCAGGTCAATTCGAGCTTATTATTATACTACATACATTTTTCTGGTGGGGTGTTTTTCCTTTCTTTTTTTTCTTTTTTTTTTTTTCAAGGGATTTTTCAACTGTTCAATTTTTTTAAATCCTTGAATTTTCAAGTTTTCGCTTTTTTTTTGGTCGTCCTCTTCGTTGACGACCGTCAAAAGGTCATACATACACAGTCGAAGTGGCTTTAATACTCGATCCAAGTATGCAACCTACTGAACATCCACCTTTCGAATCTCCGTCCACTCCTTCTCTGTCTTGGGCACCGTAACAATGAGCACGCCATCCTCCATCTTGGCGGTGATAGAGAACCCGTCTATGTCTTCCTTCTCGGAAGCCAGCCCAGGAGGGGGCAGCCTGATGTCTCGCTCAAAGAGGCCAACTCGTCGCTCTCCCGACACGAGTCCCTGGATGAAATCCTCGTCTCCGGGACGGTGAATGACTCCCGAGATGTGGAGCGTGTTGGTGTCGGGGTTCCAGTCAACGCCCACATCTCCCTTTTTGGCGCCGGGGAGGGCGATATGGACGACGAAGGCACCATCTGTGTTGAAGATGTCGACTGGTGGTGCGAAGGAGTCGGTGGCACCTGTCTGGTTGGGGCCGGCCCGGTAGCGCTCAGCTTGGTCGCGCAGAGTATGGAAGAACGGGTGGTTGATGAAGCCGCGCATCATGGCTGGGAAGTCGAAGGTAGGGGTATGGCCGTTTCCACGAGGGCAGTGTCGTCCGCCGTAGTGCATGCCGCGGCCACGGTGCCACCCTCCTCGACCGAAGCCGCCACGACCACTGCAACGATGACCGCCGAAGCCTCGTCCGTATGGGGGAGGCGGATGTTCTGCTTCTTCAGGGGCAACTTCGTCGGGATCTGGCATGTCAGCATCCGTAGTATCTGGGGATGCCCCCTTTTCCTTCTCTTTCTCGTTTTCCTTGTCTGCATCCTTCTCCTGGTCTTTGTCGGCGCCAGTTCGGTTGCCCTCCTCGTCTGTACCGCCCTCGCAATGACGATGGCGGCGATCACGTCGACGGCATTCGCGGCGTTCTCGACGTTTCTCTCGTCGGGCCTCACGGCTATCTTCATCGGGTTCGTGTCCGGGGCAGCACCAGCCACTCCGTTCATAGTCCTGATTCCAGAGATCATTACCTACTCCCGGTCCGGCCGGTGGTGGAGGAGGAGTAGGTACGCCATAGGGACCGTGATGAGGTGGATGAGGAGGGTGAGAAGGACGGGGTATGCCACCAAAGGGGAATGCCCCCGAGAATGGAGGGAATGAGGAAGGGTTGTGATGGTCAACGCCTTGTCCAGGAAGATTGTTCTGGTCGCCAAAGCCTGAGACAAAATCCCAAAAGGCTGCAGGGTTGGGTGGCTGATGTGGTTGGTCTTGAGGAGGTGCCATGTTCGGAAACTCCAAGTGTCTCAATATACGGTTGGAGGTGGTGTAAGTGAAGGGCGGGAATGTCTGGGGAAGAAGGATATTCTTGATATCTGAAAAAGAATAAAACAAAGAGACCACAGGCAACTCGAAGAGATGCTGCATCAACTTTATATCTCGACCTTTTCGCCGCATGGCATCTACTCATCCCCCCAGGCAAACCGGTCGGTACGTGTACCCCCCCAACATGACCACAACCAGGCACACCAGGCAGTAGGGCTGGCGCAATGCCAACGCAGCCGTTGTGGCAACAGCCTTAGCCTGTAGTCAAGGCAGCATAATTACGTACGTACGTACGTACGAGAGAGAATGCTCTAGATGTCTAACGACCGTTGCACTCCTCTGTCCTGAATCTGGTTGTCACACCCACCACCATAACAGGCGGCCTATTGCCGCGCGTCCCATCATGCCGGATTCGCGTCCCTGTTGCAATCGTTAGCCACGTCATGCGCTTATGCTCGTACTGCGTCAATTGAAATGCCGACATGAGAGGGGAACAAACACTGAGTCATCTTTTTCTTGAGGCCACATGTCTAGTGCCGCGCGGCTTCTGAGAAGTCGAGACTTGACAACTTCACTCGGCGAAACTAGGCGATGGGAATTCGACGAGCAGCCCACAAACAGCCCCACATGCAGCCCACATGACGCCACATAACGCTACATAACGCCACACCCCGCAACCTAGCTCAAATACGGAATACGCCGTTGCCAATCACAAGCTCGTCGCATCATCCGTTGTCACTGGCCCCCGTCCCGCCAAAATAAAAAAAAACTCAGCTTCAATTCCTCTTTATCCCGCCTTGCGTGCAACACAGCGCAGTTACGCAAGCACCATGGACGCTAAAACCATCGCCTTCTGTAAGTCTGTTCCCAGCTATCGAATCTGGTGCCTAGGCATACCCTAACCACCCGATTTACAGCTTCGAGCTCGGCGCGAGCCGCCTCCTCCGCCACATCATCAGACAATACTACCAAGCCAAAGGTTAGCCATCTGCGACCACCATCATCTCCGGGACGGTGCTCGATTCGACACATCTAATTACTAACGCCTTGGTAGCCATGCTGTGTGTGCAAGGAGGAAAAGTCAAGGCGAGACGAGTGCATGTTATTCTCGAAAAGCTCAGATCCCGCCGCTGATTGCAAATCCTTTGTCGAACAATATAAGAGCTGTATGGCTGGCTTTGGATACAACGTATAACGCGGGCGAACATCCGCTATCATCAAGGATGCAAAACTCCATGTATATCACATGTGCATTAGACAAGTATGGGAACTAGACAGGCTCAGCAACACGCTCCTCTTTTCGACCTTGAAATATGGTTTCAAAAGTTGCCTTCACAAGCTAGTACCTGTCAGAGCGACATTGTTGGTAAGCGGACTACCAACAATTTACATGGGGTTCCGGAAGAAGAGGGAATGACTGCTTGGTGGCTTTGATACGGCTCATCCTTTGCCATGCTGCAAGTTGTCATTCAAAGTCTCCAATGATTGCCGAGCCTCCTTGCGTCGTCCTTCATACCCTGCCAACATCATCTCTTCAAGTTCTTGCATAGCCGAATGGACCTCCAGAACAACTTCTAGCATCTTCCCTTCGATCTGCTTCCTCTTTTCAATTAATTCCATGACCATTTTGAGACTCCTCGATCGCTCGACAGCACTGTTGTGATACGTCAGCATTGACAAGAACTTATTATGCAGTGTACGACTGACTGGTCCCGTCGTTTTTTCTCTCTAAACGCCTCTGCTTGCTGGCGCACCGGAGCAAGTGCTTTTTCTGCCTCCGCAACCATGGATTTGGCTCGTTCATCACGCTCTTTCTTCAACTACAGTCGTGTTAGAATTGACATATACCGACAGCTACATGACCTACTTCATAGATCCGTTTTGGGGCTTCTATTGCTATGACACTAGGATCAGAATCTTCTTCGGACCTGTTCTGTGTGCCACGTCGACCCATTGGCAAGGAAATAAAATCGTTTTGGGTGCTGTGCGGCTATTCTAGGAATCGTACGTTGGACTGAAATGGCAGCACGTTCGGTTATTCATGCATGTTTCTACCTTAGAGGATTTTATGTGGGAAATATTGGACGATGGGGAGTGCCTACGGCGAGTGACTCATATGGTGGAAGGTGCAATTGGTCGCACTTTCCATTAACCACATCCTTGGGTAACATCCCAGAAGCTTAGAACTTCGCAGCACTCGCAAATAAAAACAACATTCCTTTTTGGTATCACAATGTCCCTTTTTGTTTTTGTTTATTTTTTTAAAGTAGATGTTATCATACATCAACCTACTGAAGGCTTTGTCTTCATCGCGTCAGGGCAATGTCATCTATTCTCAAGATCATCTTCACCGTCTCCGCTGCCAGCTCAATGGCACTAGTGCTCACCAATAGTGGCTGTAAAACATTTTCTTTCGAAATATTGGTGTTGACACCGCCGGACTTGATGCTGACCCCCGCGTTCTTCTCTCCCATTTCGTGTCGGTGTCTTAGGTCCGTGACAACTTTGATACTGTTCAAGCCTGCGTTCTCGGCCAATGTCGTAGGGACAACCTCCATGGCATCTGCAAAGGCTTTCCAGCAAATAGCTTCTGTGCCAGTCAGGCTGCGAACCTGTTTGGACAACTGGACCGCAATCTCAATCTCAGCGGCACCGCCTCCGGCAATTAGAGCCTTCTTCTTGACCAGGCAGCGCATGACGCACAGCGCATCGTGCAGACTTCTCTCAGCTTCCTCCAGAATCAGCGAGTTAGCTCCTCTGACAATGACTGACACTGTCTTTCCCGTAGCCTTGGCACCAGTAACCTTGACCATTCGGGAGCCCGCAGACTCGGATTCCTCGACCAACTCCGCATAACCGAGCTTGTCTTCGGTAAAAGAGTCAATGTCGGCAATGGGTTTGCAGCCAGTTGACTTGCAAATGAATTCAACTTCGTCTCGCTCGATGTCCTTGATAGCTAATATGCCCAATTTTGCCAGGAAATGCAGGGACAAGTCGTTGACAGCGTCACGCAGGATCGATTTTTGGATCAGAAGGACATTGCACTTGGCCTTCTTGATTTTCTTGGCCATATTAAGAAGATACAAGCGTTCCTCCTTGACAATCTTATCCATTTGTCGGTAGTCGTTCACCTGGATGGTATTCTCCATCTGCAGAGGAAGGTCAGCATCAAGAGATAGATTATCATGTAGGCAAGTTTGAATAGACTGCAAGTCTTACATCAGGCTTCGGAGGGCTCAGCTGGAATTGGATCAAGCCAATGCGTGCCTTTTCCATTCGTGTAGGTCCGCCAGCGTTCTTGAGGACAGGCTGATGCAGAACCAGACCAGGCACAAGTTCACTGTCTTCAATGGTGCCGCCAACTTTCTTCACGATTCGAATATTGCGGAGATCCACATTGTCAGCAGTCTTGACATCGATGATTTTGGTCACGGCATTAACAGCCATGGGGCCAAGCAAATTCGAGTATTGTGAGACGATTTTGGATGACAGAGACGTGTTTGCTGCCTGCAGAAGTACTGAGGTATCGCTAAGGGTAATAGGTTGAGACATATCGTGCAGGACTTCAACAGCGGCGGCAGATGCACGCTGGAAGGCCTCTGAAATGACGGAAGGGTGGACACCTTTTGAGAGAAGGCGATCCGCAGCACCAAGCAAGCTGCCGCAGATGACTACGACGGAAGTTGTGCCATCTCCAGCTTCTACATCTTGAGCGCCTGCCAGATTTACCAGCATTTTGGCGGTAGGGTGCATGACTGACATGCTCTTCAGCATAGTGTGCCCGTCGTTTGTGATGATAGTCTCTCCTTTTCCACTCCGAATCATTTTGTCCATGCCTCGAGGCCCAAGCGACGTTCGGATAGCATCGGCGACAGCTTTAAATTAGTCAGTAAATTATGTCGGCCTTATTATTAAAGGGGGGATATTCGCACCTCTGGCAGCGACAATATTGGAAGATCGTACCGCCATGGGCTTCTCTTTGTCCTAGGAGCTTGTCAGCGGGGTATTTCTCCAAACATTTCCCAAAACTTCATGGGACGCTCTGGAGCTCCTCGTACCCTGAAAGTGGCATTGTGGGACTGCCCAGCTGGGACTGCTGATGTTGACATGATGACGACGATGTACTGCCCGCGGATCGTCGAGTCTCAATTTTGCCAACGAGTTGTTGCAAGTTGTTGCAGAAACGCTAGATCGCGGGACGCTGGCAGCTTGATTGGGATATCCCACCTTCTGCCCTACTCCGCCATGAGCGGACTCCAAATTCTTTTGGCTTCGGACTACAGATTATCCATGCTCCGGCTTGCAGTTATACCAGCCAGCCTGGGGAGAGGCTTGCATCCACACCCCAAGAAGGTTTAGCGTCAAAGTGGGCCCGTGCACTGGAGCTTGAACATTTGAACATCCACGCAGATAGATTACGAAATGCTTCGATGCCTGCAGGTTGCTTTTGCTATTACCATAGGATACATCCAAATATACCACACATCAAGTCTTTCATCCGCCTTCCTATCACCAACTCACCGAGCGCGCAGTCCGTCATCGTTATTGTGGGCTTGATCTTGCTCGGCTTAGCCTCATCAATCGCCAAACCCTCCATCGGCAACGCGCCCGGCTAGCGACTCTCCAGAATGGTGAGCTCCCTACAACAGCTTTCTCAATGGTGCTGACCACTGACTCTTGATAGCCTTCCGCGACTGGCTCAAACTGGGAGAAGTACCAGAGAAACTTCGCTGATGATGAAATAGAAGAGAAAAAGATCACCCCCCTCACCGATGAGTACGGTGGCCTCTCTAGCTATTGTCTCGTGGGCCTCTTGACTAACTCGATTCTCAGGGATATCCAAGTCCTGAAGACCTACGGCGCTGCGCCATATGGTGCCGCGATCAAGAAGTTAGACAAGCAGATTAAGGAGAAACAGCAAAGTGTAGATGAAAAGATTGGCGTCAAAGTATGTGCCGTTGACGAATCTGATTCGGCCGAGTGCGAGCCTAACAATGCACAGGAATCCGATACAGGTCTTGCACCTCCGCATCTATGGGATGTTGCCGCCGATCGGCAACGAATGGCCGAAGAGCAACCCTTTCAAGTCGCACGATGTACTAAGATTATCGAAGACGACAAGGGCGATGAGTCGAAAAAGAAATACGTCATTAATGTCAAGCAGATTGCCAAATTCGTTGTACAACTAGGAGAGCGTGTGAGTCCAACAGATATCGAAGAAGGCATGCGCGTTGGTGTCGACCGAACCAAGTACCAGATTATGCTGCCATTACCACCAAAGATCGACGCCAGTGTCACCATGATGACGGTCGAAGAGAAGCCCGATGTTACGTACGGCGATGTTGGGGGCTGTAAAGAACAGGTTGAAAAGTTGAGAGAGGTTGTCGAAATGCCACTGCTGTCTCCAGAACGGTTCGTCAATCTCGGTATCGACCCTCCCAAGGGTGCATTACTTTATGGTCCGCCTGGTACGGGTAAAACATTGTGTGCTCGTGCTGTCGCCAACAGAACAGACGCCACCTTCATCCGAGTCATTGGCAGTGAACTAGTGCAGAAGTACGTTGGTGAGGGCGCCCGAATGGTGCGTGAGCTATTCGAGATGGCACGTACAAAGAAAGCCTGCATCATCTTTTTTGATGAAATTGATGCCGTGGGTGGTGCCCGATTTGACGACGGTGCTGGCGGTGACAACGAAGTACAAAGAACCATGTTGGAACTCATTACCCAATTAGACGGATTTGACGCCCGTGGAAACATCAAGGTCATGTTCGCGACCAATAGACCCTCCACGTTGGACCCCGCGCTCATGCGACCGGGTCGTATTGACCGAAAGATTGAATTCTCACTGCCTGATCTCGAGGGCCGAGCCAACATTCTCCGCATCCACGCCAAAAGCATGTCGGTCGAGAGAGATATTCGATGGGAGCTTATTTCTCGTTTGTGCCCCAATGCTACCGGTGCCGAGTTGAGGAGTGTTTGTACTGAGGCAGGCATGTTTGCCATCCGAGCAAGAAGAAAGGTAGCTACAGAGAAGGATTTTCTGAGTGCTGTGGACAAGGTCATCAAGGGTAATCTCAAGTTTAACTCGACGGCTACGTACATGCAATATAACTAGAGCGGGCTATGCGTGTATGTTAAGAAGTTTCGGTTGTATGGCTATGAGAAGAATACAGCAGGTTGAGACTTGGACGTTCATAAATGCGCAATGCTGTAGCAGACGTTGGGAAGCGGCTGGCACCTTGCGATACCTTTCTCTTCATGCCCGACTTTATACTTGAAGGTCCTACAACAGGCAATATATAGCAAGCGTGATTAGGGACAGGGGGCGCTCGTAGAATATGGAAGAAGTTTCAATGAGAAAGACTCACCGGTGCGCGTCGCTGTTGAATTAAGTTATCTTTAAAAAGAAACTCCTTTGCAGGACGCAATGACCATCAACGATGATGCCAGATGCTACATGAAACAATATACAAAGGCCGTATTAGTAGGATACAAGGTGATGCTACGAATGTCATCAAATCATTATTTTCCCCTTTTCTTCCGCGAGGATTTCCCACCTGTCAAGCACCAGGCATGCCGGACAGACATCCCAAGCAAACTACATCCCCCTCACGGCCCCTCTCGACGCAGCATCTACTACAGACGACAGACCTGTGACCAGACGCAGCCCACCCTTTGCCACAACGCGGTCCGCCATGCCCATCGTCCTCTGTCCGCAGCTGCGTCTCCTCACGGGCACAAGGCCCGTCACCGTCCGCCCCATCATCCATATGAAATGACCGCGAGAGCATCTCCTGCTCTGAAATAACAGACATGTCCTCATCTGCCTTCCACCCAGGGCACCTCCTCACACAGACGAAGCACGCTCGCTGGCCGCACCCTTCGCACGCAGCAAACGAGTCGAGATCCGACCTCTTGGTAGGGCGCCGGTGGCATATATAACAGGGTGCCAGTGACGCAGCGGTAGGTCCAACCGGGGCCTTACCCCCACATGGCGATACTGGTACTCTGTGACGCGACGATCTGCGTCGGTGCCCGTCGCGGTCGGTGTCTTCGTTGTCGACCGCGATGCGGGCTCGTTTAGATTTCGACGAGAGCGGGAGGACTCTGCGCGGTGAATCCTGCGCCGCGTCGAGCAGGTAGATGTCCTGGTGTCTATCGTGGTAGAGCTTGTAGATGTGGTCGTCTTCATCCCATCGTCGCTTGCGCGTTGGCTGGATGTCGTCGGTGACGACGGAAGGCATCTTCGACTGAGGGTGCTGCGATGGGAGTCCAGACGGGACGAGAAGGAATCGTGGTTTTTTTTTTTTTGGTTTTGGCAATACGATGGGATTTGGTTAAGAATAGCGTGCTTGTGGGACAGGAGAACTTTTGTTCTGGAGTGCTGGCTGTGGGATGACGAGCCGTTGGCGTGATGGGCGAGCTGTTGGGCTAGTAATAATAATAGGGAGTTAGATGCCGGCCCCATGGCTGGCACGGAAGGTGTAGCGTAGCCACCTATTGCGGAGTAACACGATGGTTTTGCGGGCCCAGACCCAGCTGGCGTTGTTGATCTTTTGCAACGCATTACAGGTACGGACGAATGTGTACCCCCCAATCCGTCACATTGATGGTCTGACTTGACAGATGCAAGATACCCGCGATTAATATGCAGGGTTGGTGTCAAATATTCAATTGCGCATGTCTATAGTAAAGAACTTTCACTCAGGACATTGATCGAAGGTAACTTCCTGTCGCATCGAGATATATATATATATATATATATATGCCAATAGATCATATGGCACTCCGTACACTCCAAGTCGCCATTCCCCTAACAGCATGGCCATCGCAGTACAACAAGAAGCCCCGTGATTTGTAGCTATAACAAAAGCAAAGGTATTGAAATTGGTTCATCTGATTTACACTCTACCATCCGCTTTTCCTTCATTTTAACACAAAACCACTATCCCTTCATTCTACCCGCCTCCACCGACAAAGGAGCTTCTCTAGGGGGGGGAGACTAGTATACACATGACGCACAACCGGAATGCTGCTCAGTGACGAACCTTAGAATCCGCAGGGGGGTCATAGGCAATCTTTCTCGACTTCAGCCATGCCCACTTGTACCGCTTCACCCATACACTGATGGCCCACAGAGCCGACGTAACCACAAGGACCTTCAAACCCATCTTCTTGCGGTCGTCCATTTCGGGCTCAGCGGCCCAGTTGAGGAACTCAACGACGTCCTTGGCCATCTGAGAGGTGGATGCAGGAGTACCGTCTTCGTACTCAACCATGTCGTCGAAGAGAACACGAGCCATACCAATACCAGTCCCAGGGAAGTAAGGGTTGAAGTTCATGCCCGGGGCAACCTGAGCACCAGGAGGAGGCTCTTCAGGGTAACCAGTGAGCAAGCTGAAGATGTAGTCACAGCCACCGTGGCGACCTTTCACAATCAAGCTCAGATCCGGGGGAAGGGCACCGTTGTTGGCAGCTCGGGCAGCTTCTTCGTTCTTGTACGGGGCGGGAATGTAGTCGGCCAGCTTGCCGGGTCGCATCTGAATCTCACCCTCTTCGTCGGGCTCGCCAGGGTATTCATTTTCTTCAGCAAGGGCCTTGGCCTCATCCACAGTCAAAACAGCGCCGACCAACGTTCGGTAGGGAATTCGGCTAAGAGAATGACATGAAGCACAGACTTCGCTATACACCTGGAAACCACGGCGAAGACTGTGTGGTGGCATTAGCTTCCATCCCAAGATACCACAAAAGAAAGAGCATCTCCAACTCAGTCATGTGCTACCAGACACATGCCGAGGGATGTAAAAGACTTACGCCTGGTGGTCAAAGGTCTTCAGCCACTGTTGGTGAACCCAAGGGTAAGCCGTAGGATGTAGACTAGAGAATGAAATTAGCGGATTGATGGACCAGGAAGACCTTAGCCCGAACACGGCTATTTTTATGCCGCATATGGCTATGGTGGCCAAATAGACCAGCAACGGGCTCGACTGAACAATTCGTCAAACGTACCCTTCCTCAGCTGGACTGGCAGCAAAGGCGATCGGTCCATAGAGATGATAGTACCAAGCAATGGACCCGGCAGCGACAGTGGTTGAGGCAATGGCTGCAAAGTTCAATCGCGCAGGGGGAGCTTCTCCGGCTGCACCCGAACTCGTAGAAGCGGCGCGCTATCAAGCAAAGAGAATACCATCAGCATCAACTTCCCGAACGATTAAAGGATGTAAAGTTCGATTGATAAGGAGTTTATGGCGTTGGCGCTGGTGCTGGCTGACGTCCCTCGGCAAACAGGATAACCGGGCCGGAAACGTTAAGGCCATCATACCTTGGAGACATTATTGACGCCATTTCGGAGCCCATTGAGGGTGTGCGTCGAGCGCAAGCAAGACCTTGCCAGCATGATTGGCAAGCTATACCGTAGCCGTGGGGGAAGCTGTGATTGAGGGTGAGACGGCGATGGTCAAGTCGATCTCGAGGACGGAGATTCGAAGAGGCTCGACAGGAGAGGTCATACCCAATGAGAAAATCCAGCGTTCCGAAATGGGCCGACGCTGATTGGTTAAGTCACGTGCAGTTCTAAAGTCTACGGAATGGCTATGTACAGAGCACGAACTACACCAGTACCTTGTACGTTCAAAAAGGCTTCAATGTTGTCTCCCATTGGCCGCCTGCTAACAGACAGGCACATGTCAATCCGCCTCAGTACAAATATAATCCCTGGCAACCCGGCACATTGAGCAATGCTTGACACTAAACAGTAGACACTACCAGACGCATTACTAGTCCGTATTATCGGAGAAACTGCGATTCTCTGTCGTTGCCCCGCCCCCACTATCAAAATATAAATTCCCCATCCTGAGAACACCACACCAGTCGCCATTCCACGGCCAGCCAGTTCTTTTATTCTTGGCCCATTGTCCACTGTGGTACAAACATTCAAATATCGGATATCCATACAATGACGAGCCCCACCAAGCTGTTCACCCTTGAGGGCAAGGGACTCAAGCTCGACTCCGCCGCGGACGTCGAAGCCCATATCAAAGATCTCCGTGCCAACGATGTCGAGGAAGTCAGGCTCCTGGGCAACACCTTGGGCGTCGAAGCATGCAAGGTTCTCGGCGAGGTGTTAGCGACCAAGAAGAACCTCCGCGTATGTTCATGCCCCGACACATTATCACGTCTCCCCCCCAAGGAAGCAGTCGCTTGCCAAGACTTGACAAAGTTCTCCGCCCGCCCGCCGGTCGCACACTAACTGCCTCTAGATTGCCAACTTTGCCGATATCTTCACCGGTCGACTCCTGTCAGAGATTCCCGAAGCTTTGTCTTCGCTGTTGACGTCTGTCCTGAACCATCCGAACCTGCACACCATCAACTTGAACGACAACGCCTTCGGCCTCAGCACTCAAGCCCCTCTCGTTGCGTTCCTTTCCGCACATGTGCCCCTGCAGCATCTCTATCTCAACAACAATGGACTTGGTCCCCATGCTGGCATCCTCATTGCCGATGCGCTGTCAGAACTACACGCTAAGAAGGAAGCCGCACGAAAGGAGGGAAAGCAGGTGCCTGATTTAGAGACCGTTATTTGTGGCCGAAACCGATTGGAGAATGGCAGCATGACGGCGTGGGCCAAGACATACAAGCTTCATAATAAGCTCAAGGAAATCAAGATGGTTCAGAACGGTATCCGTCAGGAGGGTATCTCCCACTTGATCAGCGAAGGATTGAACCACACCACCAAGCTCGAGGTTCTAGATCTGCAGGACAACACATTCACCCTCATGGGCGGCAGAGCCCTGGCCAAGGTTGTCACCAACTGGACCGTCATCCGCGAGCTCGGTATCGGTGATTCCCTGCTTAGTGCCAAGGGGGCCGTGCTTCTCGCCGAATCCCTTTCCAGTGGCAAGAACCAAAAGCTCGAGACACTGCGTCTACAATTCAACGATATCACTGCACCCGGCTTGAAGAAGCTTGCCATTGCTGCGAAAGATGCTCTTCCCGCTCTGAAGCGTATTGAGCTGAACGGAAACAAGTTTACTGAGGATGATGAGTCTATTATGGCCCTGCAAGAGCTCCTTGACGAACGCAAAGAGAGAACTGCTGGTGATGTGATCAAAGAGGATGAGTGGGGCATGGACAGCCTGAGTGATCTTGAAGACCTAAGCGATGAAGAAGACGAGGAAGAAGACGAGGAAGACGAGGAAGAGGATGCCACTGTTGAGGAGCGCGCCGAAAAGCTGGTCAAGGAGGCAGAGGAGGCTCAAGAAGAGCCTGTCGTGCAGCTCAAGGACCAGGAGGTTGATGCACTTGCCAAGAAGCTTGCGGGAACTGAGATCCGGTAGAGACGCTGTCATACACATTACATTAGAATGATCTACTCGCAATCAACTTAAGACTAAAGGGTTAGAGCGTGAAATTACATCGATACTCCTTTATACTCATACGTCCTGTTGTGACAATACCTATCTATGCCAAACATTTACTATATATATAACATGCAGAAAGGACACGAGTCACTTATTTTCTCGGGACATATTTTGAACACTAAGAACTCTTTATTCATGGTAGAAATACATGTCTGGATTCCCTTCTCAGATGCGAACAACTGGTTTTGTTACCTAACCAACCTGAGCTGTGGCATGTGCAGCCAGTGAACATGTGATGACAGCATCGGATCTGGGGCAAATGTGGGTAAAGTGAGGGGAAGACATATTCACATACCTGCTCTGGCTATTCATCATTACCCAGATTCTAAAATTTGGTTAGCATCCACGATTAAGCAAAACAGACGAGGGAGTGAAAGAAAAGACTGCGGAGTGGAAACGAGTAAAAGTAAAGAAAAAAGGGTAGAACAACAAGGCATCTTCCCGACTCGTGACAATATCATTTACCCCCGGCATCTGAGTTTAAACAAGTCCTGTACACGTTCGTTCTTCCATACTTGCAACCTTTTCAGCGAAAAAAAAAAAAAAAAAAAAAAAAGAGCCCGATTGTCTATGTCGTCTATTCGTTAGGAGCACATTGATGACATGTGATATTCGCTCCTGTAAGCCAAGTTACATATCCATAGCATCTACCTCCACATTCGCACCCCTGAATTGCTCAAAAGCTCCATATTGATAGGCCATGTCCAGTTGCTGCTGTTGTGTGTGGTAGTCGGATCCCTTATACACGGGATCAGTAGCCCTGGAATAATGACAACCCCCTATCGCAGAGCCAAAATGGTTATAAACATCCTTGTCCTTATTCTTCGTGGATTGCTGCTCATACTCTCGCCGCATCAACTCCTCGTAACCAGAGATCATGTATGGCTCGCTCTCCACTGCTGGGTTCTGTTGCATCCAGCGTCCTTCGCCAGTCTGAACTGGGGTGCCATCCAAACTCATTACGGTGTTTTTTTGCCTCTCGTATCGCAAACGAGCCATTTGTTCTTCTTGGTCCACAGAAGTGCTACTCCAGGCAAGTGCAGGAATGTCTTCGGCCTTGTTAGGGGGACATATGCTCCACAGCTCAAGAAGACGCAACTTTTGGGCATCGTCGGCAATACGGAATAGTTTCAGCTGCGATGGGGTCAGGATTGTTGGATCCAAGCCGTGGTTGCGGAGAATAGCCTCAACGGACGAAAGCTCCGTCCGAGGAGGCTCTGAGGAAGGTCGCTGAGTTTGCAGCTGCATTTGTTCCACTGGTTGTTGAGGGGTAGGTCTTGCTATATGAGCTGAATGATTGTAATGTTGTGAGATTGAGTAGAGGATGGGCTGAGCGGCAGCGGCAGTCACGTTGACGGGAGGCTCATGTCTCGGAACTTCTTTGAGGGCTGAAGCTCGAATGTCTGGATTGAAAGTCATATTTCGAGCAAAGAGGTTGGCAAGGTCATCTTGGCCCTGCTGAGCATTTCCATGCATGCCTGGCTGAACAGAAACCATGATCTGAAACCCACATCAGTCTCGCGCAACATATTACCAAGCCGCCTTCTTATACACGGCTGGCGTAAACGTGACACCACATACCTCAGTCATATGCCAAACAGGGAATGGTTACCAAAAATTTCGGGACGAAGGTTTTAATCTGCTCGTCAAGTCGATGTCGATATTTCGCACCCTCTTTGGCTATAAAGTCAGTTTTGTAATTTTTTTTTTTTTTTTCTTGTTTGCCGTAGTGGTTTCTTATTCTGAACCGGCGACTCGGTTGGGTTGTTATGCGGTTGGGTACCAAGCGGCAGCAAGGAGGGGGCCGAGGGACGAGGACGGAGACGTGGACGAGTTGTTTCTCTTTTCGAACGGTTACCTGGAAAGGGAGCCAAGGATGAATCAATATCTATTTCGACTATGCTACTTGGGCAAGAAATCAGGCGAACAGTGAATGAAGAGAAGCGAGTTATGCAATAGTTTAGTTTAAAAGTAAGGTCTGGTCTGGTCGTATGAGTCAGGAGAGGAGGTGAACTGCTTTTACAAGGCAGGTGCAGATAAGTCACGTCAGTGATCGACTGCGCGCGTCCTGGGCTTTTCCAGGCGGCTGTTGACAGAGGCTGCACACCATGGGTGTCCCAGCTCAGGGAGCGGTGGACTTACAGCGGTGGACTTACAGCGGTGGGCATTAGAGGCCTAGTGGCGGCGGGATGGACCTGGCCATATCGATGTCCTACGACGCTGATTTTCAGACCATGGCCTACACAGTTCGTTTCGACAAGATGATTTCAGGGAGAAAAGTAGGAGCTTAGGTGTGGCCAGGAGACGTGCAGGAAGAGGAGGGCTGTCCACGCGGTCGACAAAAAAAGGGCACTTTTAACCCACATTCCCCAAGACAACATTGAACCCTTGAACCCTCGGATGTTAGCGGGCCACCCTTTTAAAAAAAAAAAAGTGTCTGGTGATTGATTTGTCGACCCTTGGCTGTTTTAGCGGCAGAGATGGAGGGCAATCAATGGGGGGGCAATCAATGGGGGGCAATCAATAGAGGGCAATGGAGGGGGCAATCTGTGACGCAACTCCCGCTCCTGCCATTCATCAATGTTGCCATCAGGCCGTCATCGATTGCTCGTGCGGCATCTTAGCTGATCATGCGGCCAATCCTGTGGCCAACCATCAAGCAAGTGTGTGTTTTCCCAGAAATGTTGGCCACGTCGAAAGGTCGTCCAATCAGGGAATTGACAGTCGCCGCCTGCATGAAGAGTCAAAATGATCCAAGGAAGCATCAAGAGACGCGAAAAGATATAAGTGACGACCAGTTGCTTTTGATTTTTGTTGGTTCACCAGCATGCCAGGCCAACGACCCGTCTTGAAAAACTGACTTGTCCTTTCAAAAACAGCCCGGCTTTACTTAATTCCCATGCCAACCTTGCCAAAGAAGAACAGCTTTGGCCTCACCGTTAATGTGTGTGCTGGGATCCCCAACCAGGTATATCAGTGTCAGAAACAGCACTGAAACTCTAGCGAGTCAAGCAGCCATCATTAATGCGTTCTGTTCTTGAGCATCCGCGTGGGAGCATCTATTCTTAGAACTCGTTCATGTATGTCATCGACGAATGAGCCTCAGCCAGGCACTATTTTAATATATCCAGAAACATCGCACTACATATGCACAAAAAATGTCACTGCCGAGGAGTTCCAAGAGCTACGAGCCGAGAAGGAATATAGTGCGAGCCATGACACTGGTGTTTATATTTCTGTGCGGCCTGAAACCGTGCAACAGACCAACTTGGGTAGTGAGCGAGTATGTTGTAACCCTTATGATACGTGCTCGTCAACTCTAGTCTGCGAAGATTTGTATCGGTACCTAACACGATGCGTGCAGTTGAGGCCGAGATCCGGATCCGACCAAGCCAAGTACCGGGTACGGGTAATAAATAGCTGCACCAGGCCACAGCGCGCCTGAGCCACAACCGCGGTTGACCTCACCTGTGGCTGGTGTCAGAACAGCCAATATTAGCGCCTTAGGCATGCAGTCCTGTCCAGCCTCGCAACTGGGCTATCGCAATACGCAGCTGAAGCTGCCTGGTAATGAAGCTCCATCCATGCTCACGTCGCCCTCGTTCCCCTTCCAGCTTTCGCCCAACTCACAGCACAACGCGTTACGTCTCAACGACGTTGTATCTAAAATAGACTTCGCGGCGAACAGATAAGCATCATGGTGAGGGTTACCCACAAGCTTGAAGCGCTTGCTAAAGCAGCCATTTTGTATAGCTAGCTAATTAAACGGAAATCCGTCTTGCAGACGTCGATAGGTACAGGTTACGATCTTCTGAACTCTATTTTCTCGCCAGATGGGCGGAATTTTCAGGTTGAATACGCCGTCAAAGCTGTAGAGAATGGCGGCACGTCAATCGGCATTCGCTGTAAGGACGGGGTCGTCCTGGCCCTCGAGAAGGTAGTGACATCAAAGCTGCTAAAGGCCGGCGCAAACAAGAGAATTGACACAGTCGATAACCATATTGGAGTGGTATGTGCTTTGTCTTGCGTCCTCTTCTGGCAATCTCCTTGACTAAATTCCTACCCATAATCCGTGTAGGTCTACTCAGGAATGGTCCCCGATGGACGCCACTTCGTTGAACGAGCTCGCGACGAATCCTTCAACTGGCGCGAGAACTTCAAAACCCCAATTCCGACCTCCGACCTTGCCTCCAGAATGGGCGGTTACCTCCAGGCATACACCATGTACGGCTCTGTGCGACCGTTTGGCATTACCGCCATCGTAGGCGGTGTCGATACCTCTGAAGAAACACCTGTTGATGGAGAAGTGGGCTCTGGACCCAATTGTGGCGCTGGAGGTAAGGTGCCTGGGAAGCACGGCGGCCCATTTCTGTACATGATTGAGCCCAGCGGTATGTACTGGGGCTACTATGGTGCTGCAACGGGCAAAGGCCGCCAAGCTGCCAAGGCAGAACTGGAGAAGCTGGACCTGCAATCAGGGACTATGACATTGGAGCAAGCCGTCAAGGAGGCTGCCAGAATCATATACGTTGCGCAAAAGGACAACAAGGACAAAGATTTTGAACTGGAAATGACTTGGATCAGTGGTGTAGATGGACCTACCAAGGGCCGGCACGTGGAGGTTCCCAAGGAGTTGAAAGAGGAGGCGGAGAGATTAGCAAAGGTGGACGAAGATGAGACAGATACCGACGAGGACATCGACCAGAAAGCTGACGACAAAATGGAGGAGTAGGGACGGAAGGCTAGAGCAGTAGAAAAAGAAACTGGATGACACGAGGCCTCGAGTTACCCACGCTGACGGAAGCACTTGTACTATCATCGCAAATGACAAGTTCATAGAGCAATCAATACTTCATCACCAGCGTTGGAAATCAAAGCATGTGATTTTGATCATATACGTCCGCGATTCTCATTCCTTAGATGAAGCGACATGCAAGGAAGAAGGGCAACCACGCCAGACAGTAGAAAGCAAAGTACATGAGCTCCTGATCAGGATGCGCGTAAAAGTTCTACAGCCTCTTCTTCATCGGACAGACCAACAAGGACCTCACAAGCCACGTCCAAGAAACACAGCACCTGATGCCAATGAGAATGACAAGTCATCGAGTGCCAAAAAATGACCACTGTACATCCGTCACGCAATAGTTAGTGTATCGTTAAATACGAGGTAAGTTACCCAACCCCTTTATTAAGCACTACGTATACTCTGCACCCAGTCATGCCAGTCCCTGAAAAACGAGCCATGCATCTTAGCCTTATTCAGCACCCAGGCAGCCTCCGTCTTGGCGTACACAGCCGCAATCTGCTCGATCGACTCCCGGTTCCGCTTGAACATGGTCGATGCGACGATCAGACTGGCTGCACTGGCTGCCTTGCCATACGCCTGCGAATCGTCCTTGCCGGCTTCCTCGTGGCATTGCAGCAACAGAGGCAGCAGCTCTTCGGCAGAGGAGTCACGGGGATCGCCTTGAGAGCCACTTCGGTCCTTTTTGAGCGCTTTGCGAAGGTTGAGAATCACTTCGGAGGCTCTCTTGACAAGGGACTTCGTTGATGTAGTTCTCAGGAGGTTGAGTAAAGGCAATAAGATGGAGAAAGAAAGGCGGTTGAATGGCTCGTTTTTAACGTAGATGTCGAGAAGGTCGAGTATGCGATGCTTGAAGTTGACGACGGATTGTTTCGCATCCTTTTTTTGCTTTCTCGTGTTGGTCTTGATTGCTTTGATGCGTGGAGCAATGGCCGCTGATAACTGTTCCTCGAGAGCAAACATTTGAGAGTCTGACATGTCTCCTTCATCCTCTGACGACTGGGCCTCGGTGTCCTTGTCAAGACGGTGGCTCTTAAGAATCTTGCCGAGAATGTCGTCCAGTTCTTCGGGGTTCTCCCATTCTCCTTTCTCATTGACCCTCCTTTCAGCTTTCTCCTTCTTGTTTTCGCCACCAAACTCATCATTTTCTTCATCCTCAGGCTCCTCGTTCGAATCGTCATTTTCATCTTCTCCGTCTTCATCACCGTTCAGCCCCACAAACTCAATGTCTGAATCCATCTCAAAGTCAGATACGTCCTCGACTTCAACACAGCTGTCTTCTTCCTCATCATCTTCAGAGACGTCGCTTCCAAGCTCCATTGCGCCGTCTTCGGTATTGAAAAGCTCCTGTTGACCCTTGGTGCTCTCTCCCGTGGCTAGAGGTCCCGTCAGAAGTTCAATACTTTCTGCCGACATCTGATTAGTAAAGACACTAAAGATTTGCTGAGAAATTTGTCTCATTAAAGAAGATGGTCTGGCAACCATTGAGAGGAGTATCTCGACCAATATTTCCAAGCCTCCTTCACTCGTTTTACCATTTTCAAGCCCAGATCTTAGCTTGTTGTAGCATTGACGCAGGTCATCCAACACTTCCATTGCGTCAGGATCTTCATTGTATAGCTGGAAGATAGATATGGCATGGAGCAATGCCAACCCTTGTGCCGCGCCAGATTTACTCTTCAAGAGTTTGCTCATGCGGACAAGTGCCACGTCCCTGGCTTTCTTGAGCTCCATCGTCATGGTAATGGAGCTGGACTCTATCGATGCAACAGCCTTACAGAAGGTCGTAAAGTCGGTGCTGGCGCGAGCAAGCTTTGCAAGAGCAGTATCGAGACGGAATCGACACATCTCTCTTATTTGATCAGTCAGGACATCTTTGGGTATCTCGGCTGGTTTCCCATAAGCCACGATGGTAAGTTCCTGCAAGGCTAAATCAAAAGAGCCCCGCGCTATATCTGTCGCTGCACCATTTCTCCTTTCACTTGACTTTTTGTCTTGTACATTTAACTTCTCGTGCTGTGTAGATGCTGACGCAAAGGTGTTAAGAATCTTCGCTAGATAGTCACAGTAAGTCCTCAAGGTAGCTTGTGCTTCCGCAAGTTCCTGTTTCTTCAGGAGCTTGATGGGTTGACGGACAACAGCTAGGACAGACTCCAAATTCTGCTCATTGATATTTTGCAGGAGTTTGTCCACTGTTTTGCTGTTGGTTCTTTGATCGAAAGCATATGTCCCTTTTTTACCCAGAAGACTGTCAAGTATTGGAGGCAAGGTAGCAGGATCTGATGATACTATCTCCTCGATAGCCTTCAATGCCTTGGTTGCTGCTCGATGCAGGTAACGATCCTCTTTCGAAGCTTGATTCAGGAGGCAAGACATGAAGTTACGGCTGAATAATGCTTGCAGCCGGACAGGGGTCTCACTAAAGCCCTTCAACATCTTTTCAAACACCATGAATCCTTTGAACTTTTGTCCATCTGTGGCTTGCTTGGAGAATAGTCCGTCTGCCCAAAATTAGCGGCTAACATATGATTGGGGGATATTGGTCGATGTCACGTACCATCAACAACTCGGCTCCAGAATTGCTCAAAATCTTCTTCTTTTGGATTGTCGCTGGTACTAAGAAAGCGTGCTAAGATGATGTCCCAAACAAAATGGAGTTGAGCACTCCAGGATGCATGCTTGACATTGTTCTGCTTCTCTTTGGGATCCTTGGCTGATTCCTTGAAGCTCTCTTTCAAGACAGCCGCAAGATCCCCCAATGACTTGTTTGACAGTGGATTGTTCCACGGTGGGAGTTGGAGTTTGGGATAGCGAGTTAAGGACACGATCCAGGCAGCCACTCCTTCAGGGGTCCTAGCCATGCCCACTTCAGCAACTTTGGACAACGTTGCTTTGGTGGTTTCCTCGGACATTTGCTCCAGCGCTTGAACTAGTATCCAGCCACATTGCGGCCGTAACCAGATTTTTTTGTTGCCGAGCTTGAGCAGCATTTCAAGAACTGCGTTCCACCTGGTGATGTCTTTGAATAAGATCTTGCACTTAACAAAACATTCAAGGCCAAAGAGCTGACCAAATAGGTGGTCGCGTTCTTCTTGGCCGGAGATGTTTCCCACGGGTTGAGTCCTATCCGCAAGCATTGCGAGGACTTTGTCGAATGTCAGCCCCGGGTATTTCCCTTTCGCCAGTCCGCGATCACTGAAGAGCTGTGACAATATTTCTGTGATGACCAAACTGAACCCTAGACGGGAACCCTCGCGGCCACTTGCAAGGCCTCTAAACAGCCTACGATTGAGGTGTCTCTCAAGAACCGCTTCTGAAGCACCCTCACCTTCGAGTAGACTTGACACTATACATTCGGCCGCTTCGTTCCTGGTGTCTTCAGCGATATTTCCCAGCATATCATACAAATCAGCTTCTCGCTTTCGGTCATCACCTGTTGGTATTTCGGCAAACGATTTGATTTCGAGTGACAGTTTGCTGTTTGACGACAATTCGATGGACATCGTCTCTTTTTTGGCCTTTTTCGAGCCAGCGCTTCCCGCACCTTGCCCATCTCGGCTGCCTCTCTTTCTCTTCTTTGACATTTCTAGGTTCGGGTATAGCGTAGACCTTTTTGAACCGCGAATTGGCCGTCCGACATTCTGTATTTCTTCGTTCGTAATAGACCGTCTATAAGCTCCCAGAAATAATTATATTCTGCCGTCACCTACCGCCTGTTGTGCCCCACCAACTAATCAACTTGCCCCCTTCCCCTCCCCCACCTGGTTGAGAGCTACCCTGTAATTTTGTTTTCTTTTTCCGGATTCTCCTGGGTGATGCCGAAATACGGTGTTTTCTTTTCAGATAGATTTGCATGTTGTTCTTATTATTCTGAGCTTGGGGTCACAATGGCGGTGACAGCGACATTGCCCGGGTCATTCATTGTACGTAGGTCAAGTAATGCTTGACAACGGAACTACGGTCTGTTAATATCAGTTGATATTATTCATCACCCGAGCAGCTTCTATTCCATGTGATATAGCCGCAAACATGCCGTTTAGAACTTAGCCTGGCAGCAAGCACATCATCATATCTAGCAATGGACTTCCGTGTCGTCCAATGACATTCATCTGCATGACGCAAGGGTGAACTAAGACAATAAGCTCAGCAGATGACGTCCCCAAGCTGGTACTACGGAGCGCCAGGTCCATACCATCGCGCGCCACTCTGATCTTTAGCAAGAGTTTCGTGCACCGATTAAAAAGCTATTCTAACTTATATTTCTCGGGATGTATCTCACTAATTACATTTGACAAAAACCCTGCAGAGTTGGCATCCATCACCGAACTCTCACCAAAATCTGAGCGGCGCGATGGTACGGAATAAAGCACTGTATTAACTAGAACCAGCGTTGAACGGACCCACGGGGTTGAGATGTGCACGTGACTTCGTGGTTGCAGACAGAGTGTTGCAGGCGGGGTCAAGACGTGTTCGCGTCGCATTTGTTTACCTTGTTTGCTTTGTTTACGCGACGCTTGTGAGAAATCTCTCTTCGGTCGACAATAGCGCCGAGGTCTATGACTGTGCAACAAACAAAGACGAAAGTTGAAAGGCTTATCCCTGCCGAGTCTCCAATCTATCTATTTCATGCGTGAGGCGTTAAATAGCCGCCCTTCAGCTTACTTCCCCTCACTCAAAAGGGTCATAAGACACAGTTTCTCCCTTCCCTTCGAAACTGTGGGCACAGCCTGCAGGGCGTCATGGTAACTACCCTCGGGTTTGACTCAAGTGGACGAAAAATTAGTTACATTGTCAGGACTCGAGAGGAGGAAAGGGTTGCAGGACCCGTCGTGTACGGGTCCTTGGTAACGCACCATTGTTTGTGGTGGGGTCAGAGGGGTTCTTGGCAATTTGTTTCGAGAAGAATGGGCGAAATAAGACCATGTCTGATGTACGGACTACTCAAGCCTTTCCTTCCCAAAATCGGGCAATCTACTCTGTACTCAAACACCACATTCGTGGTCTCCGATGTCTTGTTTCTTACGTATTTTTGATGGAGGGGAGCAGCTAAGTCGGCGTTGGTACTCCGTGGAGCAGGCTGATTCAACGCAGGCGGCAATTGAGATTCATGAGTACCACATCCCTTTGACTGTGATAAGGGCTGGGGAAGGTGACAAGTGGGCAGGTGGACCAATCAGCACAGGGCTAAATAGAAGATACTTTTAATTTACTTGCCTGCGCATGCTACTGTGATAGAAGTACTTGGCGCGATTTTTTTGCATCTTCCCGCGCGGGTGATTAACGGCGTCTTCAGAGGCTTTATTTAGCGATTGCCGGGTAGCGGAGGTACCTCCCTTGTATTCATGCCAATGTGGGTCAGCCGCGGAGCCTGAGCTCGAGGGATTGTGGTGAATGCTAGAGAAAGAAAGACAAGGCACAGCGCAGGCTTGATCCTTCGGTGCAAAGCTAGACAAGGGCATGGGGGTGAGGATCCGAAATCAAGTCCTGGTCATCGACATTGAGCACTTTGGCAATGCAGATACCATCAGCATGATGCTAATTTACAAAGAGCCATTGCGTTGCGCGACATGATAACAGTCAATCTCATCGCAAAGGCCAAGATCTGGGTTTATGACGGACGATCACTCCGACTGCTCCGCCGACACAGTCAGCAATGAAAAAGCCCCACAGCCTCAGGAAAACCAATGCTTAATGCGCTAACGACATTACCACGTCAAACGGAGTCGTCTTTAATATTAATATTAAACATGGGGCAGGAGATCAGACTCGGGCTGTGCCATCAACGATGCATCGTGTTCTTCTAATCGAACCCTGTAGTTAATCCAACGTCATTACTCCGTGGCATGACTCCAGTCCCCACTTTATTATCGAAACACTAAAGTCCGTTCTAGCGTACTAATTAATGTCAGTACGGAGTACCTCCCTCGAACCCGTGCCGAGGTCAACTACCTAGGTACCCAGATACATGCCTGAGGGCTTACAGCATACCTCTTTGGGCCATTTCTCCGCAGCTAACTACCGCTCATAGCTCTTTTGGGGACGCACAGCTCATCTCAGGTCCAGCCTGTCCCCGGTGCGGAATGGAACATGCGCAGCATACGCAGCAGCATAGTCTGAGTCAGGGGTATGGCCTTAAAGCTGCTGTTGAAGACGCTACTGTTGCTTAACAATATTCAAATTAATAGACTTTGAGATGCTATATGCTGAGTATGCGGACATTTATCACCACTTGCCAAACTAGGTTTGGTCGGTAAAATTCTCCACTTGGACCTTAGATGAGCTGGAGCCCCCTCTTTTCATAGTATGGATAATTTAGGTTGCTCGCCACCAATGATGAGTATTGCTCTTCGGCTAAATCTCCACTTTTATAAGCAGCCGCCCCTCGATCTCGCTGATGCACTCCCCTCTCTATAATTTACATATATACAAACGCATGGAATTCGTGGAGATCGCCAAAAGCTTCAAATGGAGTCCCCCAAAGATGCACAACATTTGTTGTTCCCTCTCTCTTCCTCTTTATTTCTGTAGGCAACAGACTGATCCAGTCATTGATCACTGCAAACCCTTCAATCCCCCCTGTCCATCATTAAAGTCATTAAATCCTTCATTATTACCACTCTCTGCACACAACAATGCCCTTTCTTTCCACCCTGCAATTATCGAGTGCTGTAGAAGGCCTGATAACAAGAAGAGGGATACAACACCGAGAGATTCAGCAACAGTGCCCAACACAGAGCTCTTAACACTAGAATTCAACTGTAGATAGCTTTCACCAGCTAGATTAATTGCTTCAATCCTTATAGCCCTAACCCTAGCCCTTACAGCTGGGCTATGTTGGGATTATTCAAGCAACAGCAGCACTAGGCCACTTAATTTAAGCATATAAAGAACCCCACACAAAACGAGCTTGCAGTAGCTGCAGTAATAAAGACGAGGCATTGATCTAATAAGAAATCAGTTCCCCATTACAGTTTGGTAGGAGGAACGAAAGAGGCTATTCCTGCAAAGCAAGCAGAGGTATCTCTGCAGAGAAATTTGTATGTAGAGGCACTTCTTCCGTTTTGGGTTTAGTTGCTGCTGCGCGTTCAAAATACCACTCCAATTTCATTACCCCCAGGGCGTGCCACGAAAATATGCTGAGGGTGTCGGTAAGCACTAATTAGTCTGTAACCGGAAGATAGCAATTTTCTACTGCGCGGTTTAGCATTACTCCCACCAATGTTTGTTCCGCTTTTTACCAATGCGACTATGCTTAACACATGATCATTATGGGGAAGCAGTCTGCACATTAATATGGCAGAGGAGCGCATGTGCGCTTCCGTTTCTTTCCAAGGACGGGACCGTGCTTTGTTTACATTCTTATTATGGTAAGAAGCTTGTCTATTGTTCATGGGTGCATGGTTCATGGGCGAGGCATTTGAGGCACCTTGCACGCCAAGGAACACCGGCATAGTGTCACGAGAATTTCATTCGTCTGATTCATAATCTGTGCGCGGCTTTCTAGCTGGATGCAATTGTAGCTGTCACAGGAATAGTTATAGTCTTCGGCCTAGGAATCTATGCGCATTCTTCAAGTAAGTTCTTGAGCGAGGGAACTCTGCAGATCCAAATTTCGTGCATTATATTTCGTCAAAAGACCGGTTTTCCACGTTAATAAAGGTTGAATTCACCTGCCCTTATCGAGATCCCATGTCAAGATCCGGAAGCGATGTATCAGGTGTCTCGCCATCTAATGTCGCTTGTGAAACCGTGAACAAGACTTATCTGCACAAGCCCGACGACCTTCAGTAACAGTCGGACTTGAATTGAACGACCCAATTCTCTGTGTCGGCGACTGGGAACAATGCTCGTGCTCCGTGAGTACAGTCTTAATTCAGATGGAGACTCTGCTGCGAGGAGGCTTCCATGCAAGAGACCATCCGCGAAACTAAGGGTATTAACACAGAGGAGTTTTTTTGAAGGGCGGCAAGATTTCGACCCATATATTCTCCGCCCTTCTGTCTTTTTCAAGCCACGACTTCCAAGAACAATTGTATTGAAATAAACTGCTCGTCGGGCATCTGTAGGTGTCCCTGATGGCACCACGATTGCATTTCTCAACTTAACAAAGCAGCAACTGCACGAACAGAACGGAATTTAAAAAAAAAAAAGGAAATTGTGTATATATGAAATCACTTGAAAAGAGACTTCGTCATCTGGCATGCAATGCTATATCACGATCTTCGCACCAGTCGTACTTCCTCTTTGCTTTATGGAGCGGGAAATCGTCAATGGAATCCTGTGTAGCCTAGTTGTATTTGTGTGCGAGCCGAGTTACGTCACGATTCAAGCATGTTTCGGGGATTCTCGTGCCGGAACACACCGTACCTCGGTGATGTTGCAGGGTCTATTCCGCTGCAATGTACTGGACACATGTTCTGGAGTCTCGTCAGTATTATTAAGCGCCGGCGGCGGAGTTGACATGGTCTGGTTCTTGGGAGCTGGATGTGACGAGGGATACATGGCATACATGGGATGCATGGGATACATGGAGGCAGCAGGGTGAAATGATGGGCTATCTTCAGGAACGTCTTGGTGTAGTGTTTCGGTCCCTCCACGCTTCCCCTTCCCCACTTCTCACTGAGCAACAAGGACTGAACCCGGACTGAAGTTGCAGGGCAGCAACTGCAACGGCCTCGTACAGTGAGTGGTACTGCCTGTAGCTGGGCGTGCCAGTGAGAGTGATGAGTGATGAGTGATGAGGTGAGGGATGGGCGTTTATCTGACATTTTGGTCGATGGGCATCTTCACATTCTTGCCGCAGATAATGGATTGTGCTCCTCGGTGCAGTTTGTGCGATGCGTGGTCTGTGAGGCGATGCATGATACATTAGAGCAGTATAGCGGGATGAGAGCTGAAGACATCGGAAGGCTGATGGAGAAGCCCATGAAAGCGCAACGGCAACGGATAAGCGTGGAGGCAGGTCAGAAGTGGCGTGCGCGACCCATCACCTACGGCTCAGTGAGTTTGACGCTATTCGCGCCGGTGCAGCTGAGCTTTCCAGCGCTAAAGCACTAGAAAATCAAACCCCGGCAACCTGCATTGTCCAATCCAGTGCGCTACCTTGCTTTTGGCTGCCGATGCTCGCTGGGTCACCTTCCTGCACGAGCCCACCGTGCAGTGCAGTCGGGTTCCTTGTCGACAGCAACCACCACCACCACCGCAACCACACCAGACCAGGCCTGACAAGAGCGCCTAGCTTCCGCCATTACTCGCTGAAGAGAGCACAGCATCCTTGCAGGGGACGCAAGGCATGTATCAACTGATGTTGGTGTCCACTGTTGGCAGTTGACTGCTTGCTTGTCATGCTGACTTTGCTTTTCTTTGGCTGCATGCCCGCTGTGCCATTCCTGTTACTGCCCGCCCTCCCCCCACCCGCTCAGATTGATCCATTGATCCATTGATCCATTGATCCATTGATGCAGTGATCCTCGTCTACTCCGTACTCACTCGTGCCCTCGCTCTCCAGTCACCCCTAACAACGTCCAACTCCATCCCAGCGCTGGGCCGGGTCCCAGCACGGTCCATTCAAAAGGCGTTGCTCCCTCGTCCACTTCTTTGCTTCTTGTCCCATCCAATTGCCTCGCCCGGCAACGAGACGGACAGCCCAGAAAATTTTATCAAGGGAAGTCGTCGCTCTTGACTGAGCGCCGCTTTTCATTGTGTGTGCGAGATAGGACACAGCGTCTGGTATTGCCTTCGCTTCTTTTAAATTTAAGAAGTCGGTGGTAGCTTGACCGTCCTGTCTATTCAGCAAAAAAACGCCTCGTCTTGCTTGTGAACTAAGTCACTACCGGCAAACAACCAAGAGCCGGCCTGGGGATTTATTCACTTAGTCTCGAGCGGCGACGAACTGTTGTATGCCCACACAACGAAAAAGCGGCCATCCCCTCTCTGAAGCTGCATACGCTCTTCGACCGACGGATAGCCGAAATTGTCCTTGGGACGAGTTTCACAATCGATATACACCGTCCAACACAAATGCCATCGATACGACTGTAAGACGCCACGATCCGTCGTCGACCTAGTCGCTGTAGCTCGCTGTAGCTCTTCTCTACATCGACGTATCACATCACGTATCTTCGAAGAATATAGCTCTTCGACCTAGCTGCAACATTCACTTGTTGTGGTGTAGAAAGAGAGGCTGCTTCTATCATCAATGCCAACTGGGTTCGACGTTATCTTGCTTGCAGCCATAGACTCTTGTTGAAGAGTCTCTGGTGAACTCCAAATCCTCCATCATGGAAGCATCCTCTCCCTTGGCGGCATTGCACCGTCCAATTCCAGCTCCAGCATGGGGTAACCGAGATTTGTTCCGCCCTCGTCCACATTCTTATTACTCTAGTTCATCGGGTGGCATAAGCTCGGTCAGCTTGCGAGAGCAAATTCATAAGAATGCGACCGATTACTTTTCTGTTAAGGAAGTTCGTGGCTCTTCTCCTGCTGCTAGCCTGGCCGCCGACCTGTCCCAGAACTTTCGTTTGGATAATGAAGCTAGGTAGGAGCCTCTGTACCGTAACATGACTTTACCTTCAAGTTTCACTAATAGCACAACCAGTCCTCAATTTCCTACTCCTCGCCGGGCACTCTTCACGGCTAACATGATGGGCGGCATGGACAGTCGCCGTAAGTCGTGTTCCATGACTCGTTCCCCTCTGTACGAAGCTGACCGTTGTAGTAGATTTTGTAACCACTCCACCACTTCCTTCTTCCTCTCCGGCTCCAGTCGTCGAGCATATGGAGCTCTCTCCTCTGCCACATAAAACTCCCTTCTTCGCTCAGATAGAGATAGACTCGCCCACTCCTGGCTCGACACCATCTGATGATCAGGATATGGTTCTTGATTCGCCGGCTCCAATCACCCGTCAAGCTCCCTCTGAGTCTACAAAATCTTTTCTGGCTGAGTGAGTTTGCAGGTTCATGGATATCTCACCTCGTCGTTTGTGCTAATACTGCCGCCTCCTTTACAGCCGTAGGATAGCTGCCCCCCGTAGACCATCTTTGAGTCGTATGAAGGTGCTCAGTTCTAGCTCTCTGCCCGCGAGAGCGCACTGTGATACTCGCAATCCACTGCCCCCATTTCGTTTCGGTGCGGATTCTGTAATGGGCCAGGAGAGCTCTAACCTGTCACTCGGGGAGTGTTTTGAGTCTACGTCGCCCCCGCAGGAACGGCGACCACTATCATCAAACAGCCCATGTGCTCCTATTGCGCTGCCGCCTCGGCGACCTCTCTTCACAGGTCTCGGTAATAGTGCAGCAAGCTCACGTCTTGCTTCGCCCATGAATGGTCACATCCGGCGTCAATCTAACCCGTTTTTGCGAAACCGCAAGCAAGTCCGTCGGTCGTTGAGCATGTTTGAGCACCCTGCCGATATCATGAAATCTAAAACTGACCCAGAAGATACACCTTCATCGGCATTGAAAGCAGTAATGGATATTGAAGAAGTGCATGAACCTGCTCTCCCCCACTTCCTGCCTGATGATCCTACCGACACCATCCCTCGAATTGCCAAGGAAACACTTTTGGATGTCCTCGATGGCAAGTACGCTGAGCATTTTGATCAAAAAATGGTCATTGACTGTCGGTTCGAGTACGAGTACGAAGGTGGTCATATTGAAGGAGCAGTGAATCACAATGACAAGGAGCTGCTTGCTACTCAACTCTTCCACACCCCAATGGCTGGCCGTACTCTCTTAATCTTTCACTGCGAGTACTCAGCCCACCGCGCACCTCTGATGGCCCGCCATGTGCGCTCTCACGATCGAACAGTCAACGCTGAATGCTACCCGAATTTGACGTATCCTGAAGTGTATATCCTCGATGGTGGCTATAGTGGGTTCTTTGCCGAACACCGGAGCCGATGCTATCCTCCAGAGTATGTCGAAATGTCTGACGAAAAACACCAGCGTACTTGTGAGAGAGAAATGGGCCGCCTAAAGGCCAGAAAGGGCCTAGGACGCTCGCAAACTTTTGCCTTTGGGCAACGAGAACCATGCATCCAGGACTCTCCTACCGCACCGGGCCGGCCGAAATCTCGAAATTCGTCGTCACTCACTATGCTTGCGCAGTCGCCAATTTTGGGCGACAGATCTCATACCCGTCGCATGGCATCTTATTGATGTCCCGACCTCCCCGGACCACTGCCTGCTGCGTAGAGCAGGTGTCGATTCCTCTTGTGCATATATTCATGCTACCTGGGCCAATACCATGGTCCCGGCCTGTCACTGTGCTTGAGCTTCGCGATGACAGTTGCACATATTACTTTGCTCTTTACCACCTGACAAGATAATCCTTCACAGAATTCATCAAGATCAGGAATCATAGAGATTTAATATTGCTTGCGTACTATTGAGAAGCAGTGTGGCCGCCTCAATGGAATCTACTGCGACTCGTCTTCTTTTTACTGGCCTCAATGAGGCATTTGGCATGAAAGTCTGCGTCCCATATTGAGCTCCCATTCGACGTTCATGTCTGCATTTTCAGACCAACAGATTTACCTTATATTTGCTGCTTGCGCTACATCAGGCAGTAGGATTTCTATTTTGTTTCTAGTTGCTCCTGAAGTCGCTACTGGGCCACTTCTGAGAAGTGTCGCGCGAGTTGAACTCCGTCGTGACGCCTCACTCGATTACAGCACAAACATAAGAACCCTCGCAGCGCCAGCGCAAATTGACCCTGGCGATTTGCTCATACCCTCTCGTTGGGTCTCTGATTCCCATTTGATGCAACTCAAATAAATACACGCCGTCTTCAAGATGCCAGTTGCTGAGTGTTTCCCCCAATATACCCTCGCAATCAATAACTCATGAACTCATAACGCCTACAAAATCACTTTTATTCCGGCGTACACACCCAGAATACCCTTTTCCTTTTTTTTGTTACTACATTGCGCACTACACATGCGGACTATATCTCTCGGACGACGGAATGCTTTTTTTTATATTTTTCATACCTCCAGAGTAGGGGAGATCACTCTGACCCTCTATTGCTGTGATGGGCTGTGAAGCACGATCGAGAGACTCGTGCTTTTTGGTGTTATTGTAGGACTAGCGAGAATACTACGGTTATTGATGCTGAGGATACGTGCCTGCAGAGGTCGCTGGTTGTACACTATACTCGCCCAGGATGTGAAGGTTTCTATTTCTGCCTGGCTTAGCTCATATCAGATTGATGGTCATATCCTATCAGCTGAAAATCTAATGCACATGTGACGATGTCCGCGAAGAATTCAAAATCTCGTCAGCCGTTGATTCTGCCCGCATACTAGGGAGGTCAAATAAGATGTGTTTCAAGAATGCTATAACTCAATTTCTAGCGACGACGAGATCCCCATCGCTTTACCTAGCCCGTCATCCCTAGCATCGTTGCAGTGCTGGACCCCTAAAACTGTCTTCCTTGCAACGGTAGTTCATACCGCTGCATTAAAAATCAACTACCTAGCTGGGTCTCTCTTTGATGCTTGCAAGAGAAATCTAAAGGCCCTTCCTAATGACCACTTGTGATACAATGCCGATGTCTCGCGTACGTTCGTTGTAACTTTACGAAGCCATGGGTTTCTGCAAGCTGAAAGATCTTTGGGAGAAGAACATTCCGATCCAGACCCTCCTATGCTATTTAAAGACGGTGCCACAAATGCAAAGTAATTTTCCGTGCGCCCTGATGTTTTCTCCAAACTCCCAAAATGAAACCTTGTCTAGACTCCACTGAAAAAATAAAAAGGAAGATGATGATTGGCGTCTAATGTGAGGCGAGGCCGTATTGCTATACTCTTACTCCAATGTGAAATCCCACTCCTTGAATGCCTCCCGGAAAGCTTCCACATCGTGTGTCTCCTCTTCGACGGTCTGTTCACACTCCTGCCAGGAGAAGCGCTTTTCCAACCCGAGCAACTTGGCAATTATACGTCTGCCGAATTGCAAGTCAAATCGCATGTCTGAGGCGAGAGGCATGACGAGGGACTTGCCCTTAATCTTGTCCTCGCCATTGTCCGCCCAAAGCCAGATGCGGAAGTAGTCGCCGAGTGAGGCTTGATCCTCGAGAGTGATCTCTTTTGTTTGGAATGATGGGTATTTCTGGTTCTCGGCTTCGACACGGAATGCTGCCTCTGCGATGCCATTTTGTATCATCGTTGCGGGCACAGCGACGAGTTGCCATATGACGTGGACGTTTCGGTCCCGGGAGATCTCCCAGGTAACTGCGCCGAGTTTGTGAGAGGACTTTTGCGATATCATAGCTTGAAGAGATTCGCGGAAGCGAGTCATTTCCTTGTGTGTGCGGACTGCATCACTTGTTGGATCGGTAGTTGAGCCCATTCTGGGGATCGTGGGTGCATGGGGCAGAGGTATGATGATGAAGTGGCCCGGAAAATTGAGTCCTTGTTCAGAGAATGTGGCGGAGGTGGGCAACGGACCCTTGGCCATGGTTATGTAGGCCTCATCACCGATACTACAGCACATATGTGAAGCAATATTGGGATTCGAGAGGCAAAAGTAGCAGCGATCAGGGCCAGGAGGTGGCGACGGACGTCGACGTTTGTGGTGTCGGCCGTGCCTGTCATTATGGTTTCCAAAACGACTAAAGCCTTGATCATCCTCTCGTGGGCGTTTCTTAGCGTTGAATGGGGAGCTGGTCACTCCTGGTGGTAGTGAAGCATCGGATTTGTTCAAGGTAAAGGCGTACAAGGCTTTCGCTTTCGCTTCGTTGCCAAATGGGGCCATGGAAATAAATCTTGTGATTGACGGTGGTTCGTGATCTGAGTTGGCCGGATGCACAAAGGGCTCACGCTCGTAAAAAAAGGTTGCTGGCGAGGCAGATAGATGGTAGCGCGGCCTGAGGGCTGCGCATAGCTCAGCGATTCCCTGTGTGCTTTGCACCGCAGCTAGATTTGACGGCTCAAGCACTACCTTGGACCCTTTCCAGACATTTGACGGCCACATTGCCGTAAGCAAGATATCGGCATTGTTGGCTCCCTTTAAGATTTTGGCATCATCCTCCGTGTGGAAGGGAAGGTGCTGTTCCTTGGACTGTCCCCCCACGACATTCGTGTCAAGAAGTCCCCCAAGAGCAACAATCCGAAGGCCATCAGAAGTTTTTGTGATACTTCTCTTGCCCAGAAAATGCAAATTATGGCAGACGTCTTCGCCACTCTCAACCTTTTCGGCTATTAGAGGAGGAAGAGAGTGCGTGCCAATTGTGTAATATGTCGGTAAAGGAACTTCCAAGGAACCATTCAGAAGGGCAGAAATCGTAGCTTCATCTGTAGACGAGGTGAAGACATCGCCGGTTAGGATAGCAAGAGAAAAGCTGTTCTTGGCGTGCAATGTCGCGAGCTTCTTGAGCGCGGGTTCGAGTTGGCCGTTAAGAGTACCGAGCACTATGCTGAACGATTTTTAGAATAAAAAATGTTCAATTTTTTATAATGCGAAGACAAATGCATGGCCAGATCACTTACATTTTCGGTGCAGCCATGGTGGAGGTCCCTCATCGAGAGGATAAGATGGGACTGGGTTGCGATGGACCTGAGAAGATTGAAAGAGGTGATAGTTAACTTGAAGTAAGAGCTACCCCTAGGTTTGCGCTGCTACTATGATTGGACCATGGGTAGTCCTGGTGGGGTCCGATAACAGCTTATCGGTTTTGCCGCTCCTGAGCCGATCCAAAAAAAAATTGCGAGACCTTCAACCGAAAAAAATCAGGATGGAAAAGTTTCCGCCAGTATAAGCGATTGCATTTTCCCGCCTTTTCTCGTCACGAACCCTCACAAGTAACCGCCATAATGCCGTCCAGATCGTCTGGGCGCATCGAAAAAGTGCGGAAAAACAATAATTTTACTACACCTCATCAAAAAAATCATAGATGGGAGTCTTTCTCTACCAAAATATCCAAGTTCAACTCACTACAGCCATTACGAAAAGTCCAACGAGATATACTCGACGAAGACCTCTCGACAGCGACGTCATATTTCCAGACTGCGCTTCAAAAATGGGGTGAATTGAATATATCGAAGGCGTTCACCTCTTTCAAACGAGATGTGTACGCCATGTCCGAAAGTCTGCCGCAGATACTGCATTTTGAAGATAAGATCTTGGAAAGGCTAGAACACTACATAAATTTGCACGATAAAGATTCGCTTGAACCGTTACTTGATCTTCTTACTGCCTTCGCGCACGACTTGGGCGTTAGATTTGAGAAACACTATTCACGGAGCGTCATGCTGCTCTTGGCAATTGCTAGCAAGCCACAGGATGTCGATGTTATTGAATGGACTTTTGGTGCAATTGCATTTCTATTCAAGTACTTGTCGAAGCTTCTGGTGCCCATCTTACCACCGACGTATGATCTCATGGCACCATTGCTGGGACGCGCTCGACACCCTCCACACATAGCTCGTTTTGCAGCTGAAGCAATGAGCTTTCTTGTCAAGAAAGCGGCCACGCCTTTGCAACGAGACAGAGCCCTAAAACTGCTCATAGAACATGCAAGAGACGACCTCATCAGCATGTCGGAAGACCGCCAGTTTACTTTATATAAGGACGGCTTGATGACCATGTTTGCCGAGGCAATTAAAGGAACAGATATGGCAATTCATTCGACGGGTGGTGCCATCGTTTGTGCGCTAATCGACGCTATTCCTGAAAATGAATGCGAACTCTCTCGCCAAGCCGTTTGGACGGATGTGATCTGTGGAGTTTTGACCAGCGTCATACATCACGCTAAGGCAGATACCATGGGCGAATTTGTGGAAGAGATTCTTACTAAAATCAGATCTAACAGAGGCACTGTGGCTGACGATAGGCTTATGTGGAAGACTGTACCTTATATCAGAATTTTTGGCATATTAGCCGGAGTAAGAAGAGGCTCAAGGATACAGAACTGGGCAGGTTTTGTTCGAGAATTTGTGGAAGTTTTGCGTTTGACTGGGGTAGGCGTGGGGGACCTACGACAGGAGCAGGCCGACATCCTTTGGAATTTTGTATTGGTCCCGATTGCGATAATTTGGCATCATGCGCCAATGGATACTTTGATTCCTCATATCGCAACTTTGACTAAGATCCTCACCAAGGAGCCGTATATGAGATGGTTCATATCTTTTTGCGCCTATGTCAATGACCTGAACAACGGCCGGTTTGGAAGTCTGTTTCGATCCGAATTTCAACGGTGAGTAATTCTACGAATGAAGCTTCCCATGTCCAGAAATTAACATGCATCAGATTCGTTGCAACGCACTGGTCGCAAGGACAGAACGAAGATACTCTCTGCCTCTTATTTCCCCGAATGATTGAGAGACAGGCTTTCCCGCCATTGGGCGAGAAGGACTGCTACAGGTTGCCACAAGCCTGGCAAGACCAAATCGTGTCGAAGTTCGAGCGACTGGAAATATCACCATTTCCAGAACGTGGCCCTTATAACAAAGACCCTCAGGAATGGCGCGATCGATGTTTACCAAAATATGCCGGCTTACTGAAGCTCCTTGAGCTCACTTCTGTCCACCCGTCCACGAATGCCCGAATTGCAGAGCTGTTGTCAAGAAAATTGAAGCTTGCTCTCCGACCGTCGTCTTCTTTAGCAACTGACGAGGTTCATTTCATTGTTAGCCAAGGGTTCCATGCTTACTTGCGCATGAGCAAGGCAGCTGATTCAGTTGATGCAGCTCTCAGTCCTCTACTTCGAGCAGCTGTACCTCGCTTTGCGCGTTCGGTTGGATTTCTAGAGGCTTACTTGGCTTATGTGCGCACACAGAAGGAAATTAAACATGTCTCTGAGAAATCAGAAACACCTGGAGGGGACAGCCCTACGTCAGAAGAGGATCCTATCATTGCATCACTTGTTGAAAACCTTAGTTCTCCTTCACACGACGTTCGGCTTGTCTCACTAGAGCTCTTGAAGCTAATAAGCGGCAATCAAGTGACGACTGAATGTGTTGATATCATGTTGCAAGTTGAGCAATCTCCCCTTACCCATGAGCATACCAGGGTAATTGCAATGCATTTGCGCAAGATCGGCCAGTACCACAATGCAATCGATTCATCCTCGTGGTTGAAAGATGGCATTCCTCGCTTCATGTTCGGGATGTTGACTGTTAAGTTGGCACCAATCTGGGATGATATTACCGAGAGCATCAAATATCTCACCCAGTCTAAAATTGGTGAAGAAGCTGTTTCCGCTATAGCATTTCAATGGATTCAACGTCCCTCGTTGAGATGGTCACCCCCAACGTCCGCAAGTGCCAGTGGAGACAGACGTGTATACACAGATTTCGAATGTACTGCTTTGAGAAGCCTAGAAGATGCAGCAAACACTATACTCGACATGTCCAAGAAGGCAGACGATATTTTGCTTAACAACTTTGATGCGAAACAGCAGTTAGCAGAGTCAACACCCGATACTGCCAGGTCTAGAGGCCTCAAAGTACTCAATGCAGTGCCTGCCATTGCCGAGAAACGTTCCCGGCAACTCGTTCCTTATCTCCTTTGCTGGGCAACCGAAGAAGGTGACGATGACAGCAATTCGGCAGACGAAGAGTTTCGTGATCAAGCCTCAAGTTGGTCACTGGCTGATCGAAAGGCGCTACTCGGTATCTTCGCTCAATTCATCAATCCTAAAGTGCTTTACAAGCACGAAAAGGTCTACGAGGCACTCTTACTGCTAATGGAGAACGGTGATGGCGAAATGCAGAGATTAGCTCTCAAGGCCATAATGACCTGGAAACAAGACGGCGTGAACACGTACAAGGAAAATCTTGAGTATCTTCTTGATGAATCCCGCTTCAAGAACGAACTGGCAGTGCTTTTGCAAGGTGACGATGTCATCAAGCCTGAGCATAGGCCCGAGTTAATGCCAGTGCTTCTTCGCTTGTTATATGGGCGAACAATTGCCAAGAAGGGCGTTGCTAGTGGTAGGAATGGTCTGCAGGCTACTCGACTCGCCGTATTGCGGAACCTTTCTGTCCAAGACATGGGAAGCTTTCTTGATATCGCCGCTAAGAAGCTGAAAGATGTTCGAGTTGTTGCTCCCAAAGCCCAGCAGAAGAAGATCTTTGGCACAGCAATCATAACGCCACGAAAACAGATCGGTTTTTTGAACATGATTTCGTCTTTAATCTCAGAATTGGGAACCAATGTCGAACCTTACATGGATACCCTAGTCAACTCCGTCCTGTATTGTCTTGTATACTCTTTAAAAAAACTGGCAGACTCTGTGTCTACAGACGAGGAGAAAAATGATGATGAACAAGCCGACAAGACCAGTGAGCTGTCGTTACTCAAGAGCGTTCGAACAACGGGACTCAAGTGTCTTGCTGCCCTCTTTCAGAACGCCCAAAGTTTTAATTGGGATCTTTATAAGGAACTTATCATTGGGGAGGTTGTTGCTCCGCGACTACCAAATCTGCCTGCTGAGACCACGCAAGGCATCTCAGCTATGCTCCGTCTTCTCTCGACTTGGTCAGTTCTGCCGAGGGTAGCTTTGTTTCTTGGACCACTCGAGAATATCCTCCCCGACGGCACCTTGCCTACCGTCATTGACTGCATTGCCATGGAAAAGACAAAGGACGAAGTGAAGAAATTTGTTCTCGACATTTTGCAGAATCTTGTGAGAGTTGCGTTAACTCCAGCATCTGAGTCAGAATTCAACGAGCTGGTCAGATTCGAACTACTTGAGGCCAATGCAACTGCAATTTTATCGAAAATTGCTACAGTTGTGCACTCGAGTAATCTGAGCAATGACCTCCTTGAATCTTGCGTTGAAACTGTGTTGGCACTAGCCCCAGTTCTGCAAGACCTGGACAGTTCGCAGATGGTTATTCGTTTGTGCAGCTTCTTGTTGCAACAACCGCCGCGCCGAGTGAGCCCAAGGATGAAAGGCCGCATTCTTTTGATTGTAGAACGTTTTGTTGGGCTCTCTGATGCAGCCAAGGACCAAGATTTGCTGGATGAGGTTTATGAAACGCTATCTTCACTTTTTAGCTACTTCAAAGACCGAGAAAACCGCTCTTCTCTTTCTCGAGCTATGTTGGCAATCTCAAAACAGGACGCCGAGCTAGCCGAGGTTGCCAGTCTCTGCTATGAACTCAATACCTTCAAAGAGGGTCGAATTGATGACCCAGACTTTGACAGAAGACTAGCTGCCTTCAACGCAATCTCAGTGGACCGCAAAATACCCTTCTCTCCAAAGCAATGGCTCCCAATTATTCACAATTTAATTTTCTGTATTCGTCTAGATGAGGAGTTTGGAGTTCTTTCCTCCAACTCTGCTGATGGCATGCGGCGTCTAATTCAAAATGTGGCCGACTGTAATTCCCCTTCAACGCGACCAGCATTTGATAAACTTATGAGGACGGTCTTGTTGCCTTCTATATATTCTGGCGCAAAAGAGTCATCGGTAACCGTTCGGAGAGAATATTTGCGAGTTATGGGTTTTCTTGTCACTGCCATGCCGGATTGGGAGCCAATCGCTGATCTTAGTGGACTGCTCACGGAACGCAACGAGGACACGTTTGAGCCATCTTTCTTCTTCAACATTCTGAGTCCAGCTACATCGAGACAGCTGGAGGCAATGCGGACCCTGGAGACTACCAACGCTACGACACAAATGAGCAGCCAAAGCCTGGGACAATTCTTCATTCCTCTGCTAGAGCATTTCATTTACGGCCGTATGGACGGAAGTGACGATCAAGGTCTCGGTGCCCATGCTACAACTACAATCGGCCACTTGGCCCTTTCTTTGAGCTGGGTTCATTACAGAACCACACTCTCGCGATACATCAGCTACATCGGTTCCAGGTCTGAGATGCAAAAGCAAACAGTTCGGCTCCTGGGTAAATTTGTGGACGCTCTGGTGTTGGTTCTGTCATCCCCCATGGACAAAACTGACCAGATGGATGTGGATGCAGATGACACTCGCGTTCGTTCATACAGACTCCAACAAACTGTCCCCGAGGTCGCTAAACTGTTTGTTGAAGTGATGGAGTATATCCTGCCCCCCTTGATTAGGCACTTGCATGAAAAGGACGAGTCTGAAGTTAGCTACCGTGTTCCTGTAGGTGTCGTCGTGGTGAAGTTGTTGAAGCTACTCCCCCCAGCACAGATCGACCAGAAACTAGCCGGAGTTCTGACAGATATATGTCACATTCTTCGAAGCAAAGCTTGGGAGGCTCGAGAAATGGCTCGGGACACTCTCGTCAAAATTGCTGTGACCCTCGGCTCGTCTTACTTTGGCTTCATTCTCAAGGAATTACGCGGTGCTCTCACCCGAGGCTATCAGTTGCACGTTCTTTCTTATACCATGCACTCAATTTTGGTAGCCACAGTGCCCACGTTTGCCCTAGGTGACTTGGATTATTGTTTACCAGCTGTTGTGACAGTCATCATGGATGACATATTTGGTGTTGTTGGACAAGAAAAAGATGCCGAAGGCTACACTACACAAATGCAGGAAATAAAGAGCAGCAAAAGCCAGGATTCCATGGAGCTCGTCGCCAAGAATGCCTCAATCAACCATTTGATCTATCTAGTTAAGCCGCTGCAGGCATTGTTGCAGCAGAAGGTGGGTTTGAAGATGGTTCGCAAGATTGATGCCCTCTTGGCACGCATTAGTGCTGGCTTGCTACAAAATTCCGCTGCTGGTTCCCGCGATACTCTTGTCTTCTGTTATGAGATAATTCAGGAGACATATCGAAGCCAGAAACCAGAGGCTGAGCAAAAGATGGACCCCCGAGTTAGAAAGTACCTGGTGCAAAGGGGTGCAAAGAAGAGTGGAGAGCGTGGCACAACTGCGAAGCACACTCAGAAGATGGTGCGGTTTGCATTTGACATCCTGCGCTCAATGTTCAAGAAACACGACGATCTTAGGACTCCTGCCAATGTTGCGGGTTTCCTGCCCATAATAGGAGATGCTATCGTTGATGGAGAGGATGAAGTAAAAGTATCCGCGTTCTGCCTCCTTGCAGCATTGGTCAAGGTCCTTTTCGATTCCGAAGACGGCAACCGTCTATACAAAGTGGCTGTCAAAGAAGCTGTAAAATGTGCCTCTCAGTCGACTTCGACGACAACAGATATCTCACAGGCTGCCATCAAACTTCTGGCAGTCATATTGCGCGACCGTAAGGACGTGGTTGTCAAAGATGCCGCCATCGACATACTGCTGGGGAAGCTGAAAGAAGACTTCACGGAACCTCTTCATCGGCATGTCACCTTCAATTTCTTACGTTGTGTTATGGACCGTCGAATCGAGACAGCTGTTGTCTATGATACGTTAGATCATGTAGGCACGGTCATGATTACAAATGATGACAAGGATACGAGAGATTTGGCCCGAGGCGCCTTTTTACAGTTCATTCGAGAATATCCTCAGAAGAAGGCGCGTTGGAGCAAGCAAATCAATTTCGTCGTGGCCAACTTGAAATATGAGAGGGAAGGCGGGCGATTGTCTGTGATGGAAGTCGTTCACCTGTTGCTGATGAAGTCGTCACCGGAATTCGTCCAAGAAATCATCGGAACATGCTTTCTTCCTTTATTCTTTGTGCTTGCCAACGACGACAGCGAGAAATGTCGTCTAGCCGCAGCAGGACTGCTCAAGCTGATGTTCCAGAAAGCTGACAAGCAACGAACCCAGCAATTCCTGAATCTGCTCCGAACATGGCTAGAAAAGGACGATAATCCTGTTGTACAGCGGCTGGGTCTTCAAATGTTTGGGTACTACTTTGAATCTAACGATGATGCTTCGAATAACAAAAAAGACGGCAGACTGGTTCTGAAAAAGTCAAGAGATATTCTCACGGCTGAAAGCATTAATGAACTCGACAGCCAATTGATTGAGGCGACGCTCGGTATTGTTCAACTGTTCACGACCAACTTGAGTGACGAAGTCCTGTCTGAGAACAAGAAAGATCTCTGGCCTGATGCTGCTCGATACTTGAGGCATCCTCAGCCATCGGTGAAGCTCGCTGCAGTGCGATTGATCAATTCATACCTAGCGGATTTTGCACGACAACGGACTAAGGCTTTCACCGGAGAGGCAATCAAAGGCTCATATGGCCTTACATTGGACCTAGATGCCATTTATAACTTCACGCGCCTGGCACTCGGTTCCTTGGACAGTACGGAGATTGATGATACATTGTCAACCGAGCTGGTGCAGGTCACTGTGTTTTTAGGGACTTGCCTTCCTATATCCGCTACCGCTGAGGAAGCGGATGATGATGAAGAAGAGGATGTAGAGCAAGATGGATATGCTGCTGCTAAGGGGCACAGGGAAGGCGTAGATTACTTATTTTGGAGATTGTCACATATCCTTCGGCGAGAAATACCGCCACGATCCTTGGCAATTAATTCCAAGGTTGCGGCAATGGAGATTCTGGAGATAGTCTGTCGACGCGTGCTCAACACATCCAGCCGGCCGTCCCTCAAAACTGTACTTGTCCCATTACAACAGCTCACAGATCCTTCCATCCCGGCCCCTTTCAGCAACGATGAAGTCTTCAAATCCAAACTAGAGGGCATCAAGACCAGAGCCCAGATCATGATGGATTCGTTGCAGAAGAAGTTTGGCACAGCAGAATACAGCAAAGTATTGTTGGAAATTCGAGAGGAGGTGAAAGCGAGGCGACTGCAAAGGAACAGCAAGAGGAAGATTGAAGCAATCACGCAGCCAGAGAAATATGGAAGAGACAAGAGAAAGAAGTTTGAAAAGAACAAGGAGAGGAGAAAAGTGCGATCCGAGGAACAAAAGGTGGCGAGGCAATCGTTCAAACGATGGTAAATAAAGCATTTGGAAGGCGTTATTGAGTGTTATCATGACATGCGAACATACTCAGGGGTTGTATTCTGGTAGGCGTTTTTCGTACGTAGAATTCACCGCGTTTTACATGCGCGGAGACGTAAATGTCAAAACAACTAAACTAAACGTTCAATTTCGTAATACAACAACACTCTACTTTCTTGAATGAGCAGGGTATTCCCAATCCTGCGAAATGCCAACATGGTATATACAGTACGCAACCCCACCAAGGGTGCCAAATATCTTTACTCCTAATATAACAAACTAATCACTACTCAGAGGCTTCCTGCTGGCCGGTCGGTTCCTCCGGCCAGAACTCGATATTTCCATCTTCACCGAGGCTGCCTCTCTTGACAAGTCGGCCCTTTTCTCGCATCAATTCCTCGACCGTTACCTTTCTGTCTCCAAAAATTTTCAAATGATCGCTAATAACATGTCGATTTCGACAACCAGGACAGGTGATCAATGTCGAGCCACAATGATAGCCTTGCTTCGAAACGTTGTGGTGCGATCGGTGTCCACAGGGCATGCAGGTGAACGACAGTTGGTAGTACGCAGGGTCCATCTCTGGTCGCTTGCCTTCACTGACAGGTTCTTCACCGAAAGAATTTGCCTGGGCTTCCGCCTCGGGGCTTAGATGCACTGGTTCTTCGGGCGGTCGGGGGATGGAGTGTGCGGCGCGGATGGCTGAGGGCGCTACTTTGATGGTGCGCTGCGATGATTGAGAGAAGATTGTGGTGCGAAGAGGCTGGGTGCGCAGTTGCCGTAGCATTGAACGCAATAGCGACGGCGCTCTGGAAGCCATGGCTGTGAAGAATTCGTTGACGGCACGAAGTCACGATTTGTGTGATCGGTGAGATAGTTTGAATGTTTTTGTAGCTTGGGGATCTTCAATGTTCTCCGAGTCTAAGAAAGTCAGGCCGCTACAAGGAATTTGATTGGTCCATGAGAGACGTACAGAGAGAGACCCCTGTTGTGGCGGGCGAGTGACAGGCAGGGTTTGGATTGGGTGCCTGAACGTAAGCACGTTGGCGACAATCGTTTAAATTGTCACCGACGTCGCAAGTTCTCCGATGGGGAAGAGTGCATTCCAAAGACAGGGACTCACAATCTGAAAAGTTCAACATGGCCGAATAAAGTGCGACCTACCACATTATATCCATCTCTTTCTGATCAACTTCTGACGGTCTGACGGCACCTGGCGCACTTATAGCAAATAGCCTCAAGTGCTGTGTATCTATCTATCCTCCCTGCTTATGCCGTTGTTAGAACAGAAGCACATGCTGACTGTGAACGAATCATCAATCATGAGACCAAATAGCAGCCGCATCATCGGGATTGCGCATTCCCTTTTGGTTGAATTGTCTGTGATATTGGCAATTATGCCTGGGAGCCACTTGCCGTATTGGGCTGTGTGTCATGTTCACTTCCTTCTCACCTTGTGATTATGAACCGCGTGATTGTGCCACGCGCCTGCTGTTCTTAAGTTTCGGAAATTATCCTGACACAAATTTGGCCGACAAAGAAATAAGACTGATCACTTCTTGCTGTGAACACGAGAGCTCTTCCCTCTCAAGCCCAATCTTTATATCTCGCCCCGAGCAGCTAATCGACGACGTAGAGAAGCAACAGTTGCAGCAGCAAATCCGGCGCATATCTGCGTAGCCTGGAAAAGATGAACTTCTTGGTGGCCATACTTGGCTTTGCTGTACTCATTCTTGGTACTTTGGGGGACAGCAACGACATCAATGACGCCTTAGACATGGTCAACCAAGCCCGTCAGGCTAAAGGGATCCGACCTTTGGTCTGGGATGCCAACCTTGCCTCCTTCGCACAGTCTTGGGCAGACGAAATGGCAAGTGGAAGGCAGCCCTTTGAGCACGCCCAGGGAGCGAACCGACCAAATCAAGGCGAAAACTTGTATGAACAGGCTGCCGGGCAGTGCGATGCCGCCTACGACAGTCCCATGCAGACGGGAATGCACGCCTGGCTTTCGCAAGAGCATTTGTATACCGGTCAACCTATCACGACTGGACACGAGCCCTGGTTGCACTGGGGTAAGAACAAGTCTACCAGATGAGTACTGCCAGACCTTACGCTGATGTACTTTGCAGCGCAGTGTATGTGGTCTGCCACGACGAACATTGGTTGTGCAAGAGCCTTCTCCATCAGCGATCCATACAAATTCTTTGATGTCTGTCGATTCACGCCTGAAGGAAATATGTAAGCAAAAGCTGCTTCTGAGAAGCCTAGGTCCTAAGTGTGACTAACGCGGAAGCACCCTCAGAGTTGGCCAGAAACCATTCTAAATTCGGTCATCAATGGACCTTCCTTAATGATCGTATTGAGTGTTCACTATTTTTGGAACGAGTCGGCATAATGCACGATGAGTACAGAATCTCCGTCTGACGATAGGTGGAATTTATATGCCGTATACAACATGGGATTGAGGGTTGCTATGTACCAAGGAGGGAGAAGACACAAAGAAACAAGATCTGTCTAGAAGATTAGAGACTCGTAGTAGCATCGCTTACGAATGGAGAAACTTGAGCTGGCGGTATGAGCATGCATGTCCAAAGCATGTAGGACTTCATATATGCCGTGAACAAGAAAGCCACACTATAAATCACCTTACACCCATGGGTATTATAGCTATTATAAATCAGCCATTGTTTTGGGGGGGGGGGGGGGCCTTCAAAACGGTATGTTAGCTGCTATGATTTGATGGCTCGTGGACGAAGTTGAACTCCCCTCCTCTTTCGCCCGGCGCCTGAGCCTACTTCAGAATTGGGTCGTGACTGTCTTCTTGCTCCCAATGCAGCCATTTGAGTCTCGCCTCTGGCCTTGGGAACCATGTCTATTGGCCAAGCCTGGGGTGATGCCGGGATCTATAGATAAGGAGCGATCGTCTAAGCTTTTGGATGCTTTAGTTGCGGACAGTGGAATTTTACCAACACAGCCAACTTGTACCGAAACGAGCCGTTCGAGACATGGCTGGGCGAATGGATGGCCGACCGAGGGATTAGGGACATAAATGTAGTTGCGAGTACTCTGGTGATTGCCGCCATCATTGATTGCCCTGGGGAAAGGCAACCCAACTTTGGGAGAATCCCTATGCTTCCATTAATAAGCATTCTCCCAAGATTGGATCATATACATACACTATGATAGAATTGATTAAGCTGTGTTGAAAAAAGGAGACAGAGTAATGATGGCTGAGAGGAGTCTCAAGGGGAATTAAAAAAACTGATGAGGGACACCGGATTTGAACCGGTAACCTTCAGGAATCTCCGTATACTGGAATCTGACGCGCTACCGTTGCGCCAGCCCCCCAATGATCAGGATCTGTCATCTCTATTTTATTATATAATACATACACCTAAATTGCACTTCAGTTTTTCTTAATCACCAACATCACTTGGCAGGACCCACTTTGTGCAAGCAGACTTGAACAAGGTTGCAATGTGCGTATGAGAAACATTTTAACTTATGACAAGAGGTTGCAACACAGACTTAGACGTATTTTACTTTAAGCTTGTCCAACTGAATTCTGTAATAAGTGAGCGTTTGTTAGTTGCCTAGCCGCTCGCTTTTGAAAGTAGTATAAAGCCTCAGCGGCTTGGGCCTTTTTTTTTTTTTTTTTTTTTGTTCCAACCGCGTCTCCAACCCAACTTTTTGGTCTCTGCTACGACGTCTCACGCGGATCCGCAACCATCCTCCCACAACCTCGCCTCTTCGCGCGCATCCGTTCGCATCGCACCCTGCAAAAGCCAACGATGGCATCGGCAGATGTGGAAATCCCGCGCCGTGAGCGTGACCGCGATCGCGGCCAACGCACACCCCAACGACCTCAACGGGATGGGGACTCTTACCGACCACCGGCCCGAGAACGAACACCACCACCAGTACGAACTGAAGGGGAGAAGCAAGCTGCAGCCAAGGCAGAGTATGAGAAGCTTCTGGACATGAGATCAGGGGGCACGTACATTCCCCCAGCAAGGTTGCGGGCGCTGCAGGCTCAAATCACCGACAAGACAAGCAAGGAGTACCAGCGCATGGCATGGGAAGCTTTGAAGAAGAGTATCAACGGGTTGATCAACAAGGTCAACACTGCCAATATCAAACACATAGTTCCTGAGCTATTTGGCGAGAATTTGATTCGAGGACGAGGGCTCTTTTGCCGCTCCATTATGAAGGCGCAAGCCGCGAGTCTGCCCTTCACGCCAATCTATGCAGCCATGGCAGCCATCGTCAACACGAAGCTACCCATAGTAGGCGAGCTGCTCATCAAGCGGTTAGTTATGCAGTTCCGAAAAGGTTTCAAACGAAACGACAAGTCCGTTTGTCTCTCATCGACGACATTCCTCGCACATTTGATCAACCAACAAGTGCAGCACGAGATGCTTGCCGGACAAATCCTTCTCCTGCTGTTACACAAGCCCACAGACGATAGTGTGGAAGTAGCTGTCGGTTTCTGCCGAGAAGTAGGACAGTATCTGGAGGATATGCAGCCCTCAATTTCAGTCGCTGTGTTTGATCAATTCAGGAATATCTTGCATGAAGCCGACATCGACAAGCGAACGCAATACATGATTGAGGTATTGTTCCAGGTGCGCAAAGACAAGTTCAAGGACAATCCAGCCATCAAGGAAGAACTCGATCTGGTGGAAGAGGAAGACCAGATCACGCATCGAGTCGAGTTGGATGGTGAGATTGATGTCCAGGACGGCTTAAATATTTTCAGATTTGACCCGGATTGGGAGGAGAATGAAGACACCTACAAGAAGCTCAAGGCAGAAATTCTTGGCGAGGGAAGCGACTACGAAGATGGCGACCACGATGGCGACGACGAAAGCTCTGAGGAAGAGGAAGAAGAGGAGTTAAAGGCAATGGAAATCAAGGATCAGTCGAATGCAGATCTTGTCAATCTGCGCAGGACCATCTACCTGACGATTATGTCGAGCGCCGACCCCGAAGAAGCGGTACACAAGCTCATGAAAATCAATCTTCCTGCAGGCCAGGAGCCGGAGCTTCCTTCCATGATTGTGGAGTGTTGCTCACAAGAAAAAACATATACCAAATTTTTTGGTCTGATAGGCGAACGGTTCGCCAAAATCAATCGCCTGTGGTGCGACTTGTTTGAACAATCATTCGCCAGGTATTACGACACTATCCATCGGTATGAAAACAACAAGCTCCGAAATATTGCTCAGCTGTTTGGGCATATGTTTGGCGTTGACTCCATTGGTTGGCACTGTCTCTCTGTAATCCATCTGAACGAAGATGAGACAACGTCCAGCAGTCGTATTTTCATCAAGATCTTGTTCCAAAGCATTGTGGAGGAGATTGGGATTCCTAAGCTCAAGGCTAGACTGAACGATGAGGTCCTGCGGCCGAACCTGGAAGGCATTTTCCCCAAGGATAATGCTCGCAACATCAGATTTTCCATCAATTACTTTACTAGTATTGGCCTGGGTGCCTTGACAGAAGAAATGAGAGAATACCTTCAGAACATGCCGAAGCCTGCCCTACCGGCTCCTGCAGCGGCAGACGAATCAGACTCGGACTCGGTGTCAAGCTATTCCTCCTATACGGGCTCTTCGTACTCGTCCCGCTCACGATCAAGGACACCGCGTAGAGTCAGAGGACGTTCCACATCGCGAGCTTCGTCGACCAGAGGAAGCTCACATTCTTATTCCGACAGTCGGTCCCGGTCATGGAGTCGGTCTCGGTCCGCCTCATACAGCTCGCGCTCGCGCTCCCCAGCTAGACGTGGCCGACGAGATTCATACTCGGTCACGCCACCTCGACGACGACGATCCGTGTCAGCGAGCGTATCACGCTCGAGGTCACCTCCTCCCAAGAGAGGTCGAGCTCGGAGTGAATCGTACAGCTCTTACAGCCGATCTCCATCACCTCGTGACCGTGCTCGCCCACCGCCCGCAAACGCAGGCTCTTATCGCCGAAAGAGCTCCTCCTTGCATAGCGCACCACGCAATAAGCGCGGACGAGCTAGTCGGTCACCATCGTATGATTCGCGGTCTCCGCCTCGTAGACGAACAAGACGTGGTAGTCTGTCTCCTCGCCGCAACGGCCAGAGGGGCTCGCCTTCACCGTCCAGGAGCAGAAGTCCTCGTCCGAGAAGACAACGCACCAGGTCCGCTTCCTATGATGAATGGAGAGGAAACCAACAGTCGCGAAGTCCTCTGCCAGTGAAGAGAAGATACAGCGGAAGTGTGTCTCGATCTCCTCCACCCGTGAAGAGAGGCAGACACGCAGATTGAACTTTTGGTTGTGGGGATCTAAATCCGGCCATCTTGTAAATTTGGGACACAGTGGAAGCAATGGGAGGCACGGCAGGCTGAACTGGCATAATTATACCGCGTCATGTTTCATACATATTATCTATGGAGGATAAACCGATTATACCACTTAATCCCTTTTCAAGCGTTCAAGGTGCTAATTTCAATAATTCCCGACTTTTTTTCCCTCCTTTCCACTTGGCATGTGCACTGAGCAGGATCATTCACCTGACCGGCACCCAAAAGTCCCGTCTTCGTAACGTATTTCAAAGATCCTGCATGCGAGTATTGTACTAATTGCAGCAGTTACACAACCCATATCGTCAAGAAAGCGTCAGAAAGCTGCTGCTAAAGTCTAATATAATAAAGCGCCCTCCGAGAAAACGACAACATGGGGAACTTTACCGGGCCCCTTGCGGCGACTATCGGAGTAGGAGTCCTAGTTGCTGTAGCTCCGGCACTCGTCGCCGGTCCTCTTTTGGCGGGCTTGGGATTCGGAGGGCTGGGCCCAGTTGCAGGTACGTCGATTTGTTCGCCAGTATGTCGCGCTTCATCTAATGGAGGTTGCAAAGGCAGTGTAGCAGCGGGGGCTCAGAGCCTCATAGGCAACGTCGTGGCCGGCAGTACGTTTGCCGTGCTCCAAAGCGCAGGCATGGGAGGAGCCGGCGCGGCTGCGGTCAATGTTGCCGTGTCTGCGGCTGGAGCGGCGGTGGCTGCGGGAGGAACAACTGTGATGATGAAGAAGGATGGGGATGAGGAGGATGAGAAGGATGGGGAGGAAGCTTAGCTTGAGATTCGGGCCATGACAGACGGAGCAACTTGGGAGAATATGTTGGTCAGCGTGTTTTGAATTGGTCCCGACGAGGGAGTCGATAAGGTTGTGATGGGAGTAAGGGACCAGATGGATGGATAGGACATGTCGAGTACCTTGGGATTGGAAAACGAGCCACGACCGACGTCAATGCAGTCCTCGCCAACACGTTTATACCAAAAGATACTCAGCTGATGCATGGCCATGACCCCATAAGGATAGGATATATTCTTTCCACATCTTGAGGAACAGCCAGCACCTTGGTACATCAAGGCAAACTTGTACTAAATGCCATTTTATACATTGATACACATTCTACTCTATTCAATTCCAGCCTGTCGACGCATCACCCCGACACCAATGCGTCCCTCTCTGCAATCTCCTTCACTTGCCCTCTTGCCCCATTCACACCATCTGCGCACACATCAACGCCATTGCTCGTCCCATCCATACCATGCTCGACCTTGACCTCCGTAGTCTCCGCCGCCGCCTGGGCCCTCAGCTCCTTCTTGCTAGGCCGAATTGCCCCCTTAGCCAGAGCCTCCTTCGGCAACGGTCGAATAATCGGCTGCGCAACCCACCACGGCCTCTTGCACCTTCTAATTGTCCCCTTTGAACTCTCGGTTTCGTCTAGGCCTTCCTCGTCTCGCGGATCGGCTAGTGTCTCGAGCTCTTCCTCGAAACTCTTCCCGTCGGTGGCTGCGTATTCTAGAAGCCCCTGGGCGACTCTGCGCTCCACGGCTTGTAAGACTCGTTCGTACCCCTGGATGCCGTCCCTTCGACTTCGCGCGAGCATATTCCTTATGTCGGTGTGCTTGGTGACCAAGTGGCGGAGGAGATGGAAAAGGTGCGGTTGCATGGCGACCAGGTTGGGGGATGGCTCGTCGCGTTTACCACAAGGGGTGTCGCTGTCTTTCTTGCGGCGCTTCTTGGCCGGTTCGTCGGATTTCGTCTCTGCCTCCTGGACCTCTTCCATCCAGGCTGTGTCGTCACCAGGGATGAACAGTGGCCGTCGCTGAGGTGGTTCATTGCCAAGTGCGTATCTGTGCAGAATATCCATGTACCGCCTCGTGATGGCGTCAACTCGCCATCCCCCTTTCCCATCCTTGCCGCGCCAGTACTCCCTACCTTCTTGTCCCACGGGTGGAGGCGTTGCAAACAAAGCTGGATCGCTGAGGTTTCCCTCTGCGCTCATGACACCGTCTGCGCCTGTCGCTGCCAAACATTCGTCAATGTTGGCCCCTTGCAAGATGTTGCCGTTTGCAAAGATGACCGTCTCAGGTGGCAAATTGTCCCTGAGGAAGCGGAGCACCTTCCAGTCCGCCACACCAGTCAAATGTCCCTTTTGTTCTCTCCGTCTTCCATGAACCGTCAGTATAGACGCTCCGGCCTTCAGTACGTTCTTCGCATAAGCCAGCGTTTGTTGCTTGTCCTCCAAAATGCGAATCTTGGCCGTCACAGGAATCGGCAGTTCCTTATGCAAAGTGTTTATAAGTCGAAAAATCAATTGTTGGTCTTCTTGCAAGAAGGCACCGTAGTGGCCCTTGCGAGCGATACCCTGGGGACAGCCCAAGTTCAAGTCGACCGCGTCACAGTACGGCGCAACCTTCTGGGCTGCAGAGAGCAGGGCATCGGGATCATTGGCGCAGAATTGGACAAAAAGCGGGCGATCGATGGTAGGGTTTCCGTCTAGCCACGGCTCATTCGAGTCGGGCTTGACTGCCTGAAAGTGTGCCCTTCGGTATTTGTTCTCCTGTGAAAATAGACAGGCGTGGAACATGGGGGTATATGCGAGCATCTTCTTCTTTTCTTCGTCGGTGAGGAACGATCGTGTCAACATGCGCCATGCCTACAATTGGTTTGGTATGTCAGTTAACCAGAAACACCACAGCCTAGCATAATACCATCTTGAGGCCTCCATAGAAGGCAACGTACAAATTCTGACTGATCTACCATGGGTGCCACGACGAACCTGGGACTCCCTATACTCTCGTAGAATGCTCTTCCGTGCAATTTCGTCCTCGCTGCCGCCGCAATAGATGCATCCTGGCCTGGATCTGAAATTGACATCGTGGTGAGCCGTCTGGATGGGAGTGGGCGTCGAGTTGCCACAAGTTGGAGTATGGACAGCGGGCAGGATTGAGAAGAGAGGAGATGCCGGTGCCAAAGCTTCTGCATAAAGCCTGGCGGACAGGTGAGGATTTGGCGCCAAGAAATTTTGTCGTTACAAGTTAGCGATTTGTTATAAGAAACAAGGGGACGTTGAGCGAGCGTCGGTTGCACGAAAGGAGGGGAAGGGAATCGATACGATATGAAACCAAAACGTTTTTTTTTTTTAAAAAAACTACCAGGCTCATCCCGCTGGACCCGCTGGATCCTGAGTAACGTAACCCTGGACCCTGAAGTTTCCGGTCTGACCAGAAGCAGCATCGCACAAACGAGAAGTGTCAAGTGTCAAATGGCTTTTTCATTATATTGACGCTAGTCTCTAGATCCGCGCCACTCTCTCTCTGCCTTCTGGGATTTTCACGAGACAAATTGAGTAACCGGTATGGCAATTCATTCATGTACCTGTCGCTCGAATATTATGCTTCCATCATCCATCTTAGGATTTAATAGTAACAGAGAACCAGTCAATAGACAACAACGACAGCAGCATCGGTCAAAAACAACGCAACAATGACGGCATTCAATCTCGTCTCAACAAACGCACACATTCTTCGCCATTGCTGTCTAAGGCCCTTTCTGTATCCACCATCCCAACTCTTGCCCAGTTCAGAAGTCCAGTCATCACTTCAACCAGGTTTCTGGATTTGGTTGATGGCTCGTTACAGCCATCGCTTTTATTCCGCCAACGATTGGGATTCCTCTGTAATCCTTCATCGGTCCCAAACGTGTCGGCACAATTAATGAGATGCTTATAGCATGGATAGGAAATTCCCGTCCGATACACCGACTTAATAACAAGCTGAGAAGTGAAGAAAAGAAGCACAAAGACATAAACACCAGTGACGCCTTACTATGCTGTTCCTGATAACGCCGACAATTGTAAATGTGAAGGAATACATGGCTAGCTGGGCTCCCAAAGGCCTGTCATGGAGTAAAGAACCAATTAGGAATGCCCCCCCTACGTAGTTCTATCGTCATCAGAAAAAGTGCGTGTAAATCTTTGAATTCTCGTGTACTTCCATTTCCTGTCGCTTGTTCATTAGTTCCAAATCTTACCCAAGCACAAAATGACCTTGTGTAAACACGAAAGAGAGGGGCAAGAGAAACACACCATCTTGAACGAGTTGAGCTCTTCTTTGATCTGCTGAGCGAGGAGTGGAGTGAGGCGGTTGCACGTGGCAATTTCTCCTCGTCGGTCGTACTCCTGACTGGGCCAAGTGTCGTAGAATACCAAGCGAGGAGAGAACGTTGCGTTCCTCTTGGCTGATGGTGTTCCGGATTGATTGTCCTGGCGCAGTCGTAAGGCAGACATGAAATAGTCTTCACTGCCGATGGCGACAGAGCCCGTCCTCTTATGGCCGTGAACTTCGTCAACTGGCGTGCTTGGCGCGCTAGAAGTCGGTGAGTCGGCAACAGCGGGTATGTTGGGGAGAACGAGATCTGGTGATGCAAGTCCTTCCACGGGCCGGACTGACGGACTTCCGGATCCTAAATAGAATTGTTAGTTTTCTAATCCTATGCCTATTACCCAATCTAAACGTTTATCACACATACTTTTCAAGATTCCTTTTCTGACAGCCGCAAGCACTTCGGCACGTTCGCCATCGCCACCAACGATACTCTTACGTGTACCTGGTTGCTCGCCGGCTGAGCTACCAAGTCGTTCCCCGTGGCCATCTGATATCTGAGCGGCATCAAGAGAGTTTCGTTCCAGATGGGGAAAGCCAGTACCTCCATTGGCCGCCTGAGGATCCGCAGTCACATTGACACGTTGCGCCTCTGCTTCAACAGTCACCATAGAAACTGCAGCTTGACTAGCCTCGGGGGTGAGCGGCTCGGCGGCAGGAGCCCCAACGACAGACTTGGGACGAAAGAGACCGACAAGTGAATGGGTGCTCCTCTTCATGCCGCGGCCCATCTTGCGGATCATGATGGATGCTGATGAGGCAGTGGAGGATATGGAGACGTTATCCGTAGAGCCAAAAAATCGCCCGCCATAGATGTTATTTCCAATGCCCGCCGCCTCCTGTGCCTCTGCAATACGGGCCTGCTCGACACTATAGGCCTCCTCAGGTGTAGGTTGCTTGTGAAGTTTGGACGGCTCAGCCTTATCAGCTTCTTCCGCTACTCTTCGAAAATCAGCAGCACTGCCAAATGAGAAAGCTCGCCTCAATCTGGATGTTTTACTCTGGCGCTTGCCCCCCTTCGAATTCAAGGCAGCAAGCTGCTTAGCAGCAGGTGACTCCATATTCGCCGTAGCCGCAGCTGCTCCGCTGGCATCGTTTGCCGTCGCGGCCGGCTTGGACAGAGGTGAGGGGTTGTGCGTGCGCTTAGCAACATCAGACGAAGAGCCTCGAGGAGGGAAATTTATCATCTTCTGCTGGTCATTCTTGACAGGTGTTTCATTATTGGCAGGTAAAGAGGGGTTGCCTGTGGGGACGGGCACGTTGCGGTTGGTCGTGGCCTGCATCATAACCTTGGTTAGCACATATGACTTGCATGCAGATCGGCTCGTCGGCAAACTTTAAAGTCCTTTTCGTAGGTAGGATTAACAACTTACAGATGAAGTTCGAGAGTGGCTGCTGTGAGTTGACACGCTCTCCGAGCTTCCGTGTCGTGAGTGACTTTTGGGTCGCCCAGAGCGAGGCTGCTCGACTTTTGCACTATCCCGCGAGATTGATCGTATCAATGCAATATCTGGTGTTTCAATGTTGTTTACGCTCCGACGACGCATTTTCATGCCATCATCCTGAGCAGCCTTCTTGTATTTCTGCAAGTCATCCATCGATGACACCGCCATTAACCCGTGATTAGTGGACAAGTTCGACGCTGAATATCGTCTGCTAGCTTGATAGGCCTGGCTCGGGTGAAGCATTGGAGAACTGGATTGAAGCGGCGAGCTCTGCGAGCGGGTATGCGAGGACTGCACCGATGTCGTGCGTCTGTACCGGTCTGGCCCGCTGTGCTTTGTAGATGACGAAAAGGAGGGCTGAGTCGATACTGACAGGTACGATTGCTGGCGTGGGGCGGGCGTGATATTTCGGATCTGCGTTAGAGCAGTGTCATCTCGGGAACCACCATAGCTCACTCCAAATGCGTTCGAATATCCTTGAGCGTTATTCTGCATGATAGGACGATAGTTCTGTCCAGCATCATATGCCTGATGCTGTGAGGAAATTGTGGGGGAAGAGCTAGTTCTGTATGCACCATACTGCTGCCATGGCAACGTCTGATTGAGGTTGGGTGTATTAGAAAAGGCATAAGGCTGTGTAGGAATTGAGCTGCCTCGATATCCCATAGAACCGTTTGCGTTGTAGACGGACCTCATAGCCTGGGAACTGCCGGCATTGTATTGATGGCCGCCGTGAGATTGCTTATTGGGCATCATGCCACCAGTTGAGGGGCGGGTCTGAAGCATGGTGGATGTAGCTGTCGGTTGCGAGTATGTCTGGACCAACGCAGCCATAGTTCTCCTAAAGAGGCACTACTTTTGCGGATTGTACTGGAATAGGAGATGCCACTTCGATCACTTGCGTCCGTGACTTTAAGCGCTGAATAAAGCTGCAGTATCAAATCAAAAAAGAAGAGAAAGGCTTGGTGATCACGCGAGACTTCCTGAACCAGAGACAAAAACATTAGTGCTAGTTGACGAGACAGTGTATAGAGTATTCGAGTGAACAAGTGTTATTGGGACTGGGGATGGACTGTTGGTATGATGAGCCAACCGCTGGATGTGCTTGCAGAATTTCCGCACCTTTGTTGTGCCTCTGCAGATGATCTAATTCTATGCAGGTCGCTCGACGCGCGCGTAAGAGGGCGATAACGAGCGTCTTTTCAAGGGGAATAATAATTCCTGAATTCGTTCAAGGAGAGGATGGACAGATTCGTGGTGCCACTGGGAAGTAAGAAAAAGGACGCCGGTGACCAAAAGAGTGTCGAACGCAGAACAATCTTTCTTCGTGTCGGGAGCAAGACGTTACAACAGATATTCCTATCCGTTACGTTCCAGAGGTTGTGGCAGAGCCTACTCAACAGAATAAATAGGTCTTTAGGCGTCACGATGGAGACTTATCCAACTGATTCAGCCAGCACATGAGAGAGCGGGTGCGTGAATGGTGACCTATGCTCCAGGCTGAATGGCCCTTTATATTCTCTTCTCGCTCCGCCTAATGTTTGAAGGCAACAAGTACGTTCAAAGGTATTACAATCGATGGAAGGACGAGCGACGGCAGGTCGTTGGAATGGCCAAAGACAGGAGAGGAGAGCAGTGGCCTGGGGCAGGACGGTGCAAGGCTTGCCAAGTCGATGTATGCAACGAAATCGCTCAAAGATGGGAGGAGACGACACGGAGAAAGGGCGAACGAGAAGAAGAAACACGACACGCAAAAGAGTTGAAATCAGTGGAATAGGGGAAGGGGCTCGGAGGCGAGGCAGCAGAATAAAGGGGGTCCGTACCAGGTGGATTGAGGCTCTGGAAGGCGTTGTTCGCGTGCTGGTCGTGCTGGTGGACGGGTGCTGAGAGGTGGTTAGAAAAGGGGAAGGGGAAGGGGAAGGGGAAATGGCCAAGAAGGGGAAAAGATGATGATGACGAAGATGAGGGGAGGAAAATAGGAAGGAGAAGAAAAGGGTCGGCAAGACGGTGGGTTGTGCGTGGTGTTGGTGATGGAGTGAAAGCGGGAGGAGGACGGAAGGGCGGACTTTCACGTTGGCCACGGAACCAGCTGGCGGTGTGTGCGCGTTGTGTACATGACTCCTGGGCTAACCCTGGCCGGAGCAGCAGGCAGGCAGCGGTAGTGGCAGATGGCAGAGGAGCCGCTGCGCGATACGCTGCGCGATACGCTGCGTCTGAATAATATGGGGACCCAAGGCACCAAATACGTGCCAGAACAGACCAGACCAGACCAGAAGTCTTATTCTCCACCATGCGGCAACACCTGTCCTCTGTCTTCTAAAGCCTACCAGACCAGACTTATTTCATAGTTTACGTAGATTGTAGGGCTGCTAATTGCTGTCTGGTGCGCTTTTTAGCCCCAACAACGCCTGGCAGCACACATTTGGGGCCTGACGGATCCCGAGGAGATGTAGGTCGCGTAGGCTGCGGCAAAGCGCCTGCTCTTTGAGAGGGTTCGTGGAGAACCGGTGCGCAAAGTGTGACTAATAAATAACATTGAAGTCTTAATGAGCACCAAGGGTCAATCAGTTGGGGAAGGGGGACGGGCGGCAGGGCAGGTTAGTTCAGTCAACCCAGACCTAACTTGGCAAGGTACTGGCAGCAATAACACGAACGACCAGCAACCCGGGGGCGTCAGTCTGACGGCGAAGACAATACAGAAGGCGTTCGTGCTCTGTGAAATTAATATATATATATATATATATATTCCATGTTGACTTTAGGTACCTGGGTATTAGGTAGGTGGGTAGGTAGGGAGGGATAGCGGCGTGGCCACGCAGCATGGTTGCAGCCTGGGGGAGCACAACAGCAGAAGGCGCACTGGAGCGCCCCAAGATCTCTACCTCCCTAAAAGTGAGATTCCAGGCACGGTCAGAGGCTAAGAGGCTCAGAGGCTCAGAAGCGCTGCCAAATGCTCCATATTAGTGCTGTGCCGCAGTGGCTACAGTGGCTGCAATGGTCGCAGCGGGCGGCGGCTGGCTCGATACCAGAGTTGCGGGTCCTTCACGGCCGTCATGACAACACCGATTGTAGCACGCTGCCAAGACTCCGACCGGGTTAATAAGAATGGGTTAAGAAGGTAACTAACTATTCAATCCTTCTTGTCTGGCCGGGGCATCGAGCCAGGCACATGGTATCTCAAAGGAGGCGTGGCCAGAGATATGGATGTTGGATCAGCGGGTCCAAAAGCACTGCATATTAGTTATATTGTCACTCTCGGCCCAGTTGCATGCCAGACACGAGCTTACGACACATGTCCATGCCTCCGGGGACATTTGCACTAGTATTCCGTAGTCTAGGACAGATAGCGGTTGTCACGCGAAGTGCCGGAGAACGGGCTAGATTGAGGGGTCATGAACAGAGAAAACCCTAGACTCCAAGGCTGCCTACATACATGTAACGGGCTCACACCTTATCTTTCCAGCCTTGATATGTATGTAATATGTAAGTACCTATGTAATATATGTGTGTGCGTGTGTATGTATATGTATCTAGTGTATATGTTTATGTGTGCGTGTCCCCCCCCCCCTTTCGTGCCGGCGATGCCCGGTTCCGCATGCCTAGCCCGGAATTGTGGAATTGTGACGTGAGCCCCATCACATTTCCATACGAAGCATAACTGACTGGGATACGAAGCCTGTCTTCTGTCTCGAAACCCCAACCCCTCAAAACACATTATTACAAGACAACAGATTTTGGGTTTGCCTCCTTGCTGACCAGACTGAGTGGCTTTGCTCTGCTGCTTTAACTGTAGCCGAAGTACGGCAATAATTGTTTTTCTCTTCACCTCGCACATTGAATAATCCCACGCCGTGCCTGCAATTATCATGTCGGCAACCTCGGCTACAAGATTGTGTTTGTGTGCGCGTGGCTTCAAAGGGGCCGGTGTTCGCGGTTGATTGGACTGTCGTCAGCTCTGGCATTGATGCGTGGGATGCAGGCACATCAAGGATGGGGTGGATCATGGCGCGAACTAATCAGGCAGGAGGTACGATGCGGCCGGCTCCGAGAGCTTGTACGGAATACCCTCCCTCCATTGCCGCATTGCATTGCAACACAGGTTTCTGACCAGTCGCCGATGCTAATAACGACCACACAGGCTACGTGAACTTCAGCATCACAACATAGTAATCGAGGCGTTTTGGTCCAGGAAAATCCGGGCTGTACATATATTATGCAGCTGTATTATCCTCCTGGCTTCCATGTACTTTTGGAAATGCAGTATGCAGTATGTTCGGCTATAAATATCTAGAACATGCATTTCGGTCGTAACTGAGCAGAGCATAAGGCGGTAGAAAGTACCAGGTGCCTGGGACGTCCGCCAAAGTCTCGAGGAAGGCATGTGTCGCAATCGCTTGAAAAGCTTCACTGTCAAAATTGCCGGCATCCTAGCAGCTCTCACCAGTGTCATGGCTTTTCAAATTACAATCTCGTCAAGCCGCAGTGGAAGCATCGGGTGCCAAGTACTCCACTGGTTGTAATTATCAGGTAGGTACGTAAATACCTTGGGCCCTATCTGGAAGGACAATAGTTAGTGGAGGGCGATTTGTTACAAGTCTTGGCTAAACACTGGGGATGAGGAACATGCAGGTATTATTTAATTGCTTGGGACATAGAAGGGAGGAGCTAAGCCTAAAATAGGTTAGCCGCAAGCATCTTGAACAAGGATTTCCCGCCATGATTCGACCATGGTCCCAATGATTGGCTTCCCTTAATGATGATGAAAACTTTGACTGACGAAACCTTTCGGTTGAAAGTCACAATGGATCATGGACGATTTTTAACATTTGATACCAGCTCTAGTAAAATGACTTCTCACGCACGATGAAAGAAATACCATTTTTGCATCTCATCAAGGGCGTGAAGACACTGGGCTGGTTACGGGACCCACTTTCATACCTACATTGCATCTATTGCTAATCTAGATGTAACTCAAGTGCGGAGTATTCCGTATATAGTGGCATTTATTTTGCACACAACATCAAGTGCCACATACTGCACATTCGATTGGTCAAGAAGCTACTTCGTGACCTGGTCTGTGTCTTCGCGCGCTTAATCAGATTTCAGGGTAGTTGGGGAGGTATGCAGCAAGTTTTACGAGCGTTTCACGAATACAAGAAGTGCTTGGCAGCCTTTCGTACTAGATACCATCACAGGCCAACCCCGAGCTGGTGACTGTGATACGCTCGTGAGCCCTGATAAGGCAGGACAACAAGTCATGGACCATCTTCTTGGCAATGTTTAGCTGTCTTGCAATTGTGTTGACTAGCACCGCAATGGTACCTGTCCAAGGCAGGTACCTTGGGGGCAGGTACCAAGACAAGACCTTTCGTCAACAAGGCCCCCAAATGAACCAATCGTGTCGAATAGGACCCTTGATATCGCGATTGTCGTTAACCTTCACCAGGACCTCCCTGGTTGGTGGTCAAAGGGTCAGGCTCCACTTGATACCGCTCTACGCGCAGTTGCTGGTGCGTATTCGGATAATACATGTGTAGACTTTAGTCTTCCGATGGTTGAGTTAGCTTTCCTTGTATGGTTTATTTTCTTGCTTTTTTTTTCTGTAAGAAAATCAAAGAAAAAAAAAAAAAAAAAAAAAAAAAGAAGAGAGAGAGAAAGAAAAAAGAAAAAAAAAGAAACGCTACATCGAAATCGAGGAAGCAGATCCCATCGATTTTGATTCGGTATTAGCCGCAGGGCATTGTATGCCTTGACACAATGCACAAAAGGATGGCTGGGTTTGTCTCCTACAAGAAGCAAAAGCAACAGTCTTTATACTCAAACGTCACTATTTCCTCTGCAATGGAGTTACGTCATCACTGACAATCGCGGGGAGGATTTGCGTCGCCAAGGACCCTCTGAGCCCCATACGAACTCGAGCACGGAGATCTACCCTTCCAGTCAGGACGCTCAATCCCAGAGACATGCATAGGCATGCCTGACAGCACTTCCATTTTCACATGCTTTGTTCATATCTATCCTGCCACAAGTATGGCAGAACAAGGGCAATCCTAGTTATGTGAAGGAAGATTCAAGGAATTGAACGAACATCTGGGCTCATAAGTGTAGACACTGTAGGTTTACCACATACCCACTTGTAAGTTGTTCATGTGAACATCTTATTCGTCGCCCATAGACAAGTCAGGAGAAACACGACTTGGTTGAAATCATCTCCATACATCATCAATAACTACAGCCCGACAAAGTAATTAAGACATAGCCACCCAGAAGAGAAAGCGATGCACTGGCGCACTAGATTCCTCGCCCTCACTTCCCTAGGGAAATCTTGAACCTTTTCTAGCCATTACTCAGCGGTTATTAATGCATCTTGCTCGCCAGTTGCCCCTGCTGGGGGTTGTCATGGTTTAGGAGTTCGCTAATCATCTTAACACGTGGTGGGGCGAGAAATCTGTCTTTCCAGCTGGGCCAATTGACATCGGATGGATGCAGCTTCAATATCTCGCTATGGTATCATACCTACAGCCGAATTCAATCTCGATTGCATCTCATACAATTGTGTATACCGGCAGCCGGCGATCCTCAACTGAGGCCTGGCTCCTTCTGCAGCCTTGTCACAGCTGACGAGCTTTGATCTCAACTGTTGATTCTCGTCTGGTCGGGAAGCTGCTTATCTAGCGTGTTACAGAGCTCCCATGAGTTTTGAACGGAAAGGGATGACGGAGTCAAGCCCAGTCTTTCTCTGGTCCCTACTGCATGTGCTCTCCCGTGACAGACAGATCTATCAGTTAGTTGATGTGGCTAGGCTCATCAACGCCACATACTAACTAAAGCGATTTCTCTTTTACCCCGAGCGAAACTGCGCCATAGTACTCTAGCAACATAAGGAGGGTCTCATGGAATTCTCAGCCAAAGAGAGTTCAGCGGGTTGCGTTGACGAGATGATTATGCCAGAGGCGTGCAATTGTTACCAGCCTCAACATATGCCGCATTCTTATTCATGTAAAAAGTAAAAATATTAAAAATATATATATATATATAATGGAACAAGCAAAGACCATATTGTTCGAACGACCTTCGAAGTTCGTGACAGGCTAGGGTTGAGGCGATACGGGCTCCACGCTCCACGCAACACGAAGTGCGCTAAGAGGTCCCAGCAGGCTGGGTCTCCTCGTTCCACACGTGACTCCACCACTTGACGTCAGCTGTGCCGGATTTTGTCACTGTTTGCTGTTCGCGTTGAAATTTTGGCACCGGGTAGGCGAGCGTCGCTGACGGTCACAAAGGCAACACAGACAGTACCACAAACATGCTGCACCATGCGCGTCATATTCCTGTGACGATTTCACAGGCCGTGTGCTACGGAACAGTGCAGTATATTTATGCTCAAACACTCGTATTCTGCACCTAGCATACCACGCTGCCTTTGCCGTCAACGTCCACGACGAGCTGCAGTTGTTCGATAAGTCCACCAACACGGAACCGACAGCAATATCGAGGATCTGATCCCCCACTCGAGCTCGAGCCAATGGAGCCATATAAATAAATGATTTACATGCATACGAAACCAACTGCACGGGAACTAAAAAAGAGCCAGTGCTCGGGGTGTTACAAGCACTATCGCTGCACCGGGAGCGGATCTGCGGCATCGTAACTGTATCGGGCCTGAGCTTCCAGACAACCTCCCACCATGGTCGGAGTACCACGTAGCACAGAATGCCCAGCTTTGACGAACAAGGAGGGTAAGATGTGATGAGACAGAACCGGGCTGCGGCAATTGCCAGAAATGCGGCGCCGACTGTCCTGGATATGACCGAGACATTCCAGTCAACATCGGGCAAACATGCGATTCGATAACGCCAAAAAAGCAAGGCTAGCGCGAGGGAAGCAAACTCAGCAAAAGAACCCCGTAGATTTCTATTGGCTCATTGTCGCAGCTGAATACCCTACCTCTGCCTAGTCATACATCGTCTGGGTAAGGAGATTAAAGACGATAGCGTACGGAATATAGCAGAACGAGATATGTGTCATCGCTGGCGGCGTTGCGAGCGAGCTTGCGGCATCCCACAGAGTGGAAAGCATCAGAAACTCTGTGCTCTGCCATGCTTCTTGCATGTCTGAGTCGACTTGCTCTTCTGATCTAGCAAGCATTCTGCAATTCAAAAAAAGGTCTTGTGGTGGCAGGTGGTAGAGTCGTGGCAGCTTTTCGTCAGACTTGTGGTTGATGCATGTGAGAGGGACCGAAATGTCGACAGAGCAGCGAGGCGCTGAAGCCCGTGCTGAATGAAGGATGAGATGCATTCATGATTTTGGCTTTCCGAGGTGCTCTAGCACATTATGTATCCCTCGCTTTTTCTGATTCCTGGTCGCTGTCGCGCAGTTAGTACTCGACATCATGTGAATGACACCATCTCCAGATCATGTCTGACTTGTTCTACCCTTGAGGACACTACCTCCTATCACGACCAGAATGGAACCCATGACTCACGATGGCGATCGCCACCTCAGCTCTCTTTAGTCTCTGGCACAAGCATTTTCTGAAATACATTCCAGCCAGGAAATAGCTTCCAAGGACAATGATTCTCTTTGACACTGTTCTGTAGTACGAGGCTTCCTTGGATGAACTCCATGCATATGGACTAATAGGCGAGTATATTGATTCTGCAGGAGGCGTTGATCCCGTGTGGATGGATGACCTGACGACACGTTTGAATTGCGCCGGGAGCTTGTGCGCAGTTATTATGGGGTAAATGGAGATACTGGGTGCTGGGAAGATGGATTTACGTGAGACGAGGCAATGAATACACCACGAAAGCGAATTAATGACCTTGTTTCCCCTTCCCAATTCGTTGTGTCGGACACTATTCTAGAGCTGGTCGACGCCAGCGATCGTGTTTCTAGCCAGCTAGTCTTCATACATTGATTATTGGGTATCGTGTAATTCCGTCACCTAGTTTCAACACATGCAAGCCCCCCCCTGCCATTCAATCTGCCAGCAGTGCAAATTCAAAAGTGTATCTCGTCATCATAAATTCGTAAGCGGTTCTGTCGTCGTTCCGTGCCAGCCAGCGACGAGTGTACCAAAACGTAGTATACAATGCCATGCGTCACTGGCAGGACTTCAGAACTTCTTCTTGATGGACCGTGCAAGATCCTTTAGCGAAGGTCCGCTGAAGAGGAGCTGGTCTGTGTGACGACCGCAAGTGGTGTGGACATTGACGGTGGGAGAGGACTTGACTAGACCGGCTGATGGCTTGCAGAGCGAGGGAAAAGTCGAGGTGAAGGAGCTGGATGCTGCGCTGGAGTAGGATGCCGAACGCTGGGTCGAAAGTCAGTATTCTCTTCAACGTGTTTTGGCGACTGGTTACTGCCATGGTGGGCGAGTTCAAGTCAGATATTGGAAGGCTTGTCCATTCTTACCTTGCTGTTGGGCGTGGATACGGACGCGGCGTCCGAATCGGCCGTATTGCTTCTGTCCAGCTTGAAGTTGCTGGGCGGAAGAGACGCCAGGTTCAGCAGAGGCGGGGGAGCAGAGCGAGAAGAGCCGTTCATGATGAATATGAAAGGGATTGAAGGCTTGTGGAGTTGATGCGTGCTTTGATCAATGGTTGTGTGTTGAGAGGCCTCGCTTGCGCACTTTGCTGCTGCTCAACTGGATGGATGCAACTGCGGCGTGAGCTACCAGCGCTGCGTCGAGAAGAATGCCTGCACTATACAGAAATACCAGAGAGGAAAGATTGCAAGACCAGGACGGGAACAAGTCTCGATCAGAAAAAGGACGTGGAGAGCCAGAAGCGAGATATTAATATTGCTGTAGGTTTGCGCTTTGCATCTAGACTTCTGGTTCTGTTTCAGCCGTCCTCTAGTGCCACGGTGCCATGAAGCACTTGTGACAATGACGGGATGTACGGAATACTCCGTAGAGAGTTGTTTTGTAGAGAGTGCAGAGAAGCGGACGTCGCCACGCCACAAGTAACTGTTCGTCTAGACGCCCCTGTATAACCACCTCCTAGGTACCTACCGGGCAACAACCTTTACTTTAACCTTTAACCCCCTTTCCCTTGAATGCCAAATGATGCTTGCCCATCTTCGCCAGTTCTCTCACCCGCGCTTTGTCCACAGAACGAGGATGGACTTGCATTGCATCTGGGGGGCTGAGGCCAGCAGTTGCTCATGAGTGACCACTCGGCCAATGTTGCCGAGACATTGGACTCTCGGCCACTTGGTTTCTGTCTTGTCGTGCCATACTCCGAAGTGCTCAACCTGTTACTTCTATGTATTTCGCAGATGATGACGGGCTGGCCGATTGGTGTGCCATATTAAGCGGCTCAAGGCAGCCGAATTCCACTCGAGGTGGGAGGGAGGGGCGTCTTCGTGTCTGTCGTCCAACCAGCTGCCATTTGGGCCTGTTGGCCAAAGATCCAGGCCTAGCCCTAAATACGGGGGGGCTTTTCTTTTCTTTGCTTGTCACTCGTCCATGTCGTTTACCATACGGAGTACGTCGTCCACGTCGCTTGAGATGTTCATGTTCACATTATTGATTTCCGTTGCCGTTGCCGTTGCTGCTGGGTCCAAAATGCCAAGCTTTCCACCACATTTCATCAGGACGCCTGAGCTGGCCGCTTGTCTTGTCCATATCAGTCAACGGTCGGTAAGTCGACTCAGGAGGCTACAAGGGCCCAATCGTTCACGTCATGTTTTTTTTTCTTGTCTGTTCTTAACGACGAAGGATAACGAGGTTGGATATTTTTTTTTACGGACACATGATTGCGCAGGTTATCCTGTGTCTATGAGTATTATAGAGAAAAGAGGGCAAAGCCATCCAAGGTCACCACATCAAAAAACAGTTTGAATGGCCCGCCCGTACTGTTGGCAAAGCTTATTTAAACTGTCACCAACGTGGGTCACTTGGTAGTTAGACAGTCCATGCTCGGGTCAGTTGAGGTGTTACACGGGTTTCGTCCTCGGTGCCGACTGTACACCCTTTACTCATCAACAGTATTAGCAGCACCGCAGATATAGTGTACCCGCCACGCTGTGAGGCCTGATACGTAGAACTTGCGGAGATGATAGGTCAAGGGAGGTGCTGGAGTTGATGCCTAGTCAGGGGACTTTCGACCTCCCTAGGTTCCTGGTGGAGTTTCTAGGACACTTCGAGTGCCCACTACAAACTCCCATGTAATTGGCTGACATCGTGATTGGTAAACCTTGCGGCGTTATGACTGTCAAAGGGATACGGGTTACAATTGATATTGGACTAAGCAGTACATGTATTAATGTGCTTTTTCTGTGGTGCAGCACCTAGGGCTTGGTACGCAACCCAACGCCGAACCAGCCGAGTGACTGTGATTGGCTGTAGGAATCGAACATACAGCAGGTGCATCGTGGACCCTTCCCTGGTAAGCTAGGTACCTAGGGCAGTTTGAACCACATATCTCCCAGCCCAAACCAGAGGCTATTTCAATCCTTTCTGCGTGGCCCGGAAATCCCCGAAGCACAATGCCATCATTTGGATCTGCATTACTCCCCTTGTGAGCACGAAAACCGTCGGCATCAAGAAGGGCAATAGAGCACACTTCACTCTCTTCGATGTCCCTTATTTCCGCCGAAAAAAAACCCACTTCTGTGGCTGGGGTAGCTGGGCAAGAAGACCACGGAGCACTAGCCACTCCCTGCTGCGCCTCCAGCCCCATTCCGTGCTGTCAGTCACCCAACTAGCTGCCTGAGGAACTAAACCGATCCCGCCTGTCGGGCGGGTCGTGGAAGACAGCTGCCAGCGGCTCCAAACCGCACCGATGCTGTGGGACAAACGTCAAACACGGCCAGCCTTAACCGGGGAGCTTGAGCAGAGTCGCGACAATGGCGTCATTGGATTTGCAAATGCCGGGAATGGATCTCATCTTAAATAAAGCTGTCATATTTCAATTAGGCACAATTGACATTGCTTATTGGATAATTCATGGCTAAAATTAGTCTCAAAGTGAGCGCAAAACACGTATGAAACATGATCCATGCTCAAATTGATATTTGGATAAAAAGGACATGTGTATCGGAAGACTTAACATTCGCCTTGAGCAGCTTCGTCGAGAATTTCTGGATTGGATGCAATTCATAACTAGCCCGATCGCGCGTTTTGGTTGTGGCTTCTTTGGGCCTTTTGCTGGCTACTGTGGGGCTCTCATCTAGTATATTTGCCTGTAGGGACTGCTCCCATTCGTCCGCCGCTGTCCGCACGTGAGACTGCCCCTTGCCAAACGCCTTTGTGCCTCCAGTCTGTCCGTGATGGCGACGCGCGCATCTCACCATCTCGACATGCCCAACTGTTGGCGCATTCATCCCGTAGCGCCGATTGTTAATCTTGGCCAGAGCCTCACTATCTTTTTCCCATCACTTTCCTTACCTTTTACCTCATAGACAGCTCAGTTCGGTGCTTCGTCGCGCCATCTGAATCCTTTGTACGTTGTGAAAGCTGGTTCCATCGTGCGACTTATTCATGCAGGCCGTGCACCTTTGAATCATACAGTTCCGCGCAGCGATCACGGTAAGTACTTCCGTACCATCAGTCGCAGCGAAAAATCTCTCTCCCTCAATCCGAGTGTTGTCACCGTGCTTTTATTTTCGACGACAGTTTACTTTAAAATCTCGTGCTGTCCTCCGATCGTGCTTAGAGACTGATTATACATCTCTGCGATAGTTTTTCTTATACAAACGATTCCACACCCATGACATATCGGCGATATTCAAACACATTACTTAGGAACTCGCGCCTCGCACTCGGTAGTCATGGTCAGTAAGCGGAAGAGAGCGCTAGAGGATTTCGATCCCAATAAGTCGGATTCGGAAGACGAGAACTTCGACCCTTCAAAAGCAAGAGCTCCAAAGAGCTCCAAAAAGGCCCGACCCTCACGAGCATCGCGACATAGCGGCGGCCGTAGGAGGGGTAGTAAATACCGAGGCTCTGATATCGACGACGAGATCATGTCTGACAGCATGGCGGAAGGCTCTTTCGTCGAGGAAGAGACAGACGAGGATGATGCTCCCTTTAATGCAGCAGGGCGTCGCACAAGGAAAGCAGCCCGAACTCAACATAACTACAGGGAAAGTAGTGCCGATGACGACGATGAGGACGTGGCGATCGTTGGCGATTCAGACGACGCAGGACAAGAAGCTGGCGAGTCAGATGAACGCTTGACGCGCCGAATGGTGAAGCTCAAGGTTCCGAAGGCACCTGCACAAGGTGCTACGCGAAGAGCAACCCGTGCGAGTACTGCTGACGCAGAAGAGTTCGTGGAGCTGTCCATCTCGGGTCGGCATGCTGTGGCATCTCGAGACTCGCGTAGCCGAAGTCCTGAAACATACTCCAAAACTCGCCGAGCTTCCCGATCGGCCAAAGCATTGCATGCAGCATCAGAAATTATTGAAGAAGCAACACAGGAGAGCAGCACTCGTCTTGCTCATGACGCCGATGAACCAGACGAGTTGTCACATGAGTATCAAGCTGCTGAGAACAAGCCAATTGAGACAAATGAGCCAATAAGCGAAGTCCCTAACATGGATGAGAATGCGCAGCTTACACAGGAGGCAGCTGCTGCACCGCCTGACGACGACGACGACGACGACGAGGTTCCTATTACGCGCAGGACTCGTGCAGCCCGGGCGGAAGCGCAGGCAGAAGCGCAGGCAGAGGCAAAGACAGAGGATAGAAACGCAGAGGATGCTGCTCCTACATCACGACGCTTGACGCGTGGCCGCAAGAAATCGACACAGGAACCGAGCAGCGACTTTGAGCCAGGGGATGATTCGGAAGATGAGGTCATGTCACATAACAAGGCTGATGCCGCGGACAGCCCTTCGCCGAGAGAAAGGAGCAACAGGCGCAGCGCACGAAACTCTCGTCGTGGCGGCGACTCTGGTGACGACGACTTAGATGTTGACTTGGACGAACTGAATGAAGAAGCACGCGAACTGCGAAAATCGTCCCGGCCACGGCGGCATCCTAGGGACGAGTCTCCTATTATTTACCAAGAGTCCCGCCGAGCTCGTGCCAGAGTCAATTATTACATGCCGCCCTTGACTGCTGTAAATATTGAGGAGGAAGTCGAGGACTCAGCACCGACCCCAGCGAGACGCCGTAAAGGCGGTGCAAGTCTCGGGTGGGAGAGAAATCTCAATACAACATTTGGTCCATTTGGTGGCGGTGGCGGCGGCGGCGCTCTTCTCGGCGGTCCTTGGGGTACTGGTGCAGCCGGCGGCGTAGACTCAGACAGCAGTGATGATGAAATGGTTCATAGGTCAAGTACTGCTGGCAATGTTGGTATGACGCCAACCTCTGGAGCGCCAACTGGAGGCTTGCTGCCAGGTGTTCCGGGTCTGAACGCGGAAGCAACTCCCAATGTTGGCAAGATCAAGGATAGAAAAGCACTTGCTGATGCTGACCCATTGGGTGTTGACATGAATGTCGATTTTAGCAAGGTGGGTGGCTTGCAAGGCCACATCGATCAACTCAAAGAGATGGTCCAGCTGCCATTGCTGTATCCCGAGCTTTTCGCCAAATTTCACGTCACCCCGCCTCGCGGTGTCCTTTTCCATGGCCCTCCCGGTACCGGCAAAACACTTCTGGCACGAGCCTTGGCCAATTCTGTGGGCTCCGGCGGCCGTAAAATCTCCTTTTACATGCGAAAAGGTGCTGATGCTTTGAGCAAATGGGTTGGTGAAGCCGAGAAACAGCTGCGTCTCTTGTTCGAGGAGGCTAGGAAGACTCAACCGAGTATCATTTTTTTTGATGAGATAGATGGCTTGGCTCCTGTTCGATCCAGCAAACAAGAACAAATCCATGCCTCTATTGTCTCAACGCTCCTAGCTTTAATGGATGGCATGGATGGCCGTGGACAAGTCATAGTGATTGGTGCCACCAACAGACCAGACAATATTGACCCAGCTCTTCGACGACCCGGCCGGTTCGACCGAGAATTCTACTTTCCTCTGCCGGATATGAATGGACGTCGATCTATTCTCAATATCCACACCAAGGATTGGGGTCTTTCACCACAGTTTATGACTTCACTTGCCGAGGAAACCAAGGGATATGGTGGTGCCGATTTGCGCGCATTGTGCACCGAGGCTGCATTGAATTCTATTCAACGAACCTATCCGCAGATTTACGACTCGACGGAAAAGCTGATTGTTGACCCGAACAAAATCAGCGTTCACGCGTCTGACTTCATGATATCCATTAAGAAACTCATCCCCTCGTCAGAGCGATCCGCAACTTCTGGAGCCAAGCCTTTACCAAAGGCCGTCGAGCCTCTTTTGCGCCAGCAATTGAACAATGCCAAACAAATATTGGACGAGTTATTGCCGAGAAAAAAGAAGACGACTGCACTGGAGGAAGCCATGTATGAGCAATACGATGACGCGGACCATGGATTTGGACGTGAAGCCATGCATCAAGAATTTGAGCGTTCACGTGTTTTCAGGCCCAGATTTCTCATATACGGAGCTCAAGGAATGGGACAGACTTATATATCATCGGCCATATTACACTATTTCGAGGGCGTCCATGTACAGAACTTTGACTTGCCAGCTCTCCTTGCTGATGGAAGGGTAAGTCGTGTTTCACTATCACAACTAATTCGAGAGCAGACGAGTATTCGCTAACGAGAGTTCAATTCCCAGGCAATGGAACAGGTCATCGTCGGGCTCTTCACTGAGATCCGACGCCACAAGCCTAGTGTCATTTATATACCCAATATAGACGTGTGGTATGCAAGTCTGAAGGGTACACTGGCATTCGTCACCTTTCAAACAATGCTGCGGTCTTTACCGCCAACCGATCCCGTACTTCTGTTGGCAACAGCAGAATGCGACAAGAATGACCTCCCCGATGGACTGATGCGTCATTTGTTCGGATTTTCTCGCAAGAATCAAATGGAGATCACACGACCTGAGAGGGTAAGAGGAATTGCGTATTTCAATTTATTGTCTTTTTTTTTCCTGACCTATTGTAGGAAAACCGAATGCAATTCTTTTCTGCAACGCTCGACTACATCAAGAAAAAGCCCGCTGAGTTCCCGGATCCGGAGAACCGCAAGAAGCGCGTGCTGGAAGAACTACCTGTCGCTCCACCGATTGCGCCGAAACCACCAACCAAGGAAGAGGCCAAGGCAGTGAAGAGGAAAGACCATCAATTGCTCAACGCACTCAAGATCCAGCTGCAGCCAATCATGGACCAAATCAACCGGAAGTACAAGAAATTCAGACAACCAGTCATCCCTCAGAGCCACATCGACTACCTATTCGCGGAATCTGATCCGAACTACGTCCGACCAGATATTAATGAAGAAGGCACTGCTCGGCCATATGAAATTGTTAGAGACAAACACGGCAACGATGTTTTGCGTGACACCGCCTCAGGCAAATGTTACTTCAACCTTGAGACCACCACCATTGAGGAACGACTGTCGAATGGCTTTTACGCCAGACCAAAGGACTTTCTATTCGATATCAAGGCCTTGGCCAAGGATGCCAGAAATATCGGAGACAAGGAACGAACACTCAAAGCAAACGAATTGTTGAGCAATGTGGAGGTTGATGTGGCTAGCATCGAAGCCACCACTGCATATATTGATTGGGATGGTTTGCATCGTCGACAAGTCCAGAGGGCAGCAGAAGCTGCGGAGAAGAGGCGAAAACGCAAGGCAATGCAGTCAATATTGGACCGGGTTCAGTCGGACTTAGGAGGCGGTAATGATAGCGATTCTCAAGGCGCTGTGACTTTGGGCGAAACGGTGCCAGGATCTCGCACGACTGCCCGTTTCCAGCTGCGCAGCCCATTTTTCAATGGTCAAGATGACAAGGTGCAAGAGCCGGGAGTCTTGAGCAACGGCTCGGAAGGAGCAACAAAAAAGGATAAAGACGTACAAATGAGTGGCATCAAGGATCTATCCCAGCCTGAGGCTCCTCAAGGGTCTGTCATGGGGCCACCCACAAGATCTGAGGACAACTTGGTCGGGAGATATGGCGGTGCGACGCAAATCTCACAGAGGTCCGCTGTCACGTCGTTACCGCCCGGAGTCTCGCCGTCAGCAGTGATCAACGATGCCTCGTCGACGAGGACGTCAGATCCTTCTACTCACAGATCCTCCAACTTGAGCACTCAGCTCACAAATGGTCATCATGGTGCGCAACAGAGCGGTGCTGACGATAATGATGGGGACATACCTGACACGCTTGTGGTGCCCAGCCAAGCTACGCCTAGCGACCCTTGGATGCACTTGCGAGGCAGTGCCACCTCAGGCCTCAATCTGACCAACAGCCCAACTTCCTTGCGTTCCCAAGCTTTACAGTCGAGTGGCCCGTCGGGAGACGGAGCAGCAATGCAGCCATCGCAGGAAGCTCAGTATCAAGAGCCACAGCCAGGGCGTTATTCGGGCTCGTCTGCCTCGCAACCCCCCTCGGTGGAAGGTGCAATCGAAAATCTCTTAGTTGTCTTGACCGATGGCACGTCGGGCTGCACCATCGAGCAGTTGGAGCAAATCAATCGGGAGTTGATGGATGAGATCTGGAAGTCAAGACATGAGTGGAACCGCCATAGAGTCGTCGGCAACTTAAGCAAGGTATTCAATGACACGATTGGGGATATTGAAGATGTGCAAGGTGTAAGTCCTCTGAGTCAACGTCGGGCCGAGATCTGAAATGGAATGATTTTAAGAGTCCGGGAGAATAGGGAGGCAGAAGATGATGGTCAATTGGATTCAGCGACTATGTGTATGAATTTTTGGTATCATCGGCAGATGTCTATGGTGACTCATGAGCAGCCCGGATTTTCTGGGACGTGTATTGCGGGAAGTGTCGAGAGACATTGAATCGCAGATGGGAGTTTGACTGTAAGAGAAGCTAAGAGAAGCTTTTATGCATGAGAAACACGCTGCTTTGATGTTTTTATTCATTTGATACTCAACACATTTACTCTACCACCAAATAACCCGCCAAGGAAGCCATTTCCCCCAAAAATTAAGGCCTAAACTCACATGCTAGAGGGTATAAGCGGAACATAATGCTTGTCGATACAAAATATTATACGTATATATATGCTTGCGGTTTCCACCCACGCAGCTGTGATAGCGCATGTCACTCACGTCTCATACTAGCCCGAGAAGTACATTTCATATCTTTGACTTGGCAAGGTCGATTCTCTTCCCCTCGTCGTCCTGTTCTGCAACCGTCAAGTCCGGCAACTGGGCAGGCATGATTCGTCTAGGCGACGAGCCGGGCACGACGCTGTACTTGGCAAAATCCGTGACATGGCAATGTTGACGGAGAAAATCCTCATCGAGTAGTAATTCGCCGTTGACGCGTGACGCGGGGCTGCGGAGGATGCCGAGGATGGCGTCGGAGAAGATGGTTGCTTTGCGGAGGTCTTTTTCTTCGTCGGGGGATGTACTTGTGAATCGCGCGGTGGCGGCAGATTCAATGGCCTGTGTGCGTAGGAACTCAGCATAAGACTACAGCGCGAACCAAAAAAAAAAAAAAAACTTAAAAGAGAAAGTGAAGGAAACATGAACAGCATGGTCACAAACAAGACAAGGTGGAAAGAAACACAAGGTGCCCAACTTACGACGGCAGGCCAAATGCTCGTGATAGCCATGTCTTTCTCCCCCTCCCTTACAAAGTCCATTGCCAGCCCCTTCGTCAGCACGCTCATGGCCACCTTGCCCATAGCGTACGCAGTCTTGCCTCTGAAGAAGCGCGAGTAGATGGGCGGACTGACGACGACGATGCGCCCATGGCCGCGGAGGTGAGGCAGACTCGCCTGGATGGTGGCATATAGACCTTCCGGGTTGACGCGCTGCATGAGCTGGAAGCGCTTGAGGGGAGTGTTGGCCACGGAGGCCCAGTATATAGCGCCTGAGTTGTAGACAAGGACGTCTAGGCGGCCGTATGTCTTTGTGTTTCCATATCGGGTCAGCGGTCCCTACGAGCCGAACAAAGGGATGGGAATAAAAAAGAAAAAAAAAAAAAAAAGAGAGAGGGGGGGCGAAGCCGCACAGAGATGGTCTTGGCAATGAGCTCATTTACGCTCTGCTCGAAGCGGACGTCGACGGGGATGGCGGTCGCTTGGCCGCCAGCCAAGGCGATTTCGCGGGCGACGGTGGTGATGGTGCTGTGCGGCGAGTTTGGGCCTGGAGGGAAGGGCTTCTGCTCCGAGGGGTCGCTGGTGGTTTTGGCGGCGACGACGACTGCGCTGCGTCAGATCTGCGACCTGGGACTCGGGGGGGGGGGGTTTCTTTTGTGAAAGGGACGAGCCTGCGTATCCGTTGCGAGCTAGGTCAATTGCCACTTGTCTGCCGATGCCGCGGGAGGCGCCGACTACGAGGGCGACTGGTGTAGAAGAGGGCATGATTTCCTGTTCGTTATGCTTTATAGAAACGGCGTAATGTAGAATCTTGGATTAGCCTTGGCCACTTTCTAGACAGGACGTGCAGCGGGCAATAATAATATGATACAGGATGCCTGGGACTGGGACGCAGTGACGGAGTCGAAGTCAACGGTGAGGAGCTTCTTCCCCACCCGGATGCCACCTGTTCGGAAGCGCCGGCTGGCGGCGGAGCGGGGTGGGGCGGTGGCACGTGTCAGGTTGGTTGACAGCTCGACATGACTGGGTGACCAGACGCCGGACAGCTGGGACGCCGGGCTGCAGCAGCAGGGGCCATCAATTCTCCACCGGAGCTTTCAAATGCACGACCAGGAGGGGTCCCTGCCGACCCATCTTTGGTGAGGAGGTACCTCTGATGTTTCCCTTCGAGCCATACAGCTATTTGCCCGCACAACAGCCACAACGGCAAGTTGTGTGGTGTGTAGTACAGCTTCTGTAAGGATCACAGGTCAAGACCAGGTGTAACTAGTATGCAAAGCTGTAATATTGACTAAGCGGGCGGCGTGGGCGAAGGCCCGCCGATCACGTGATGACTCCCAGGGCTGTCGGGAGTGGAGCGTTGTGGCTCAGGGACCTCACAATAAGGGCTATATACGGAATAATAGCGTTGAACAGTGCTAATTAAAGCTACTAAACTAGCTATTACACTTAGTACAGTTCTACAAGAGACTTATAGATATTATTGATAGCTTTAAGTCAAGAAATTGATTAAAAAAGCACTATTAGCTTATATATATACAAATCTAGTGATATAAACGGCTGACTAGCACGAAAAGAAACCTCTAGAGTACCTTTGCGTGTGGAGCATACTAAAGGTGACTTGCCGGATTCGGCTAGATCCAGTGGTGCACTTGAAAGCTCCGGTGGGAAATTGATGGCCCCGCTACAGCATGCAATGCAGCCCGGCAAGCCCACTTGCCTCGGCTACGCGCGCTGTTAGTCGCAACCTCTCAGCAAGATCCCAGCCCAGCAAGGCCTGGCCTTTTTATATCCGGCACCGCTGTTCAAGAACCGCATCATCACACGTACGCGCAAAACTTTTCCTTTCCTCTGCCATTTCGAAACCCGGCACACGAACTGGCAAACATGGATGGTGGACGCATCGATTGCTACCTGGATATTGGTAAGGCAAGACGGCAGATCGTTTGGCCTCAAACCTCCGAGGACCCAAGCAACAGCCAATAGCGTGGCTGTCGCATCATGTCGCTCGGACCTACTGCAGGTACCGCTCATTCTCTTCACCATCACTGACTGTTTCTTCGTCCAGCATCCCTGTTCAGTTATGTCTGTTTCGAAGACTTGATGTCCAACCTGGATAAGCTGGCCGCCAATGGTGTTGAAGTAGAGTATGGCTACGGAACCTCCCATGACTGACCATGCAGCCGAACCAGAACATCAGCTAACCAGGCAATCGCAGGTTCCACCCCGTCTTCCTAAGCGGCATCAATCATCTCTCTGGTAATGCCACATTTCCGTGCCCGTCATCGTCCCCCATGGCTCAAGCCGCCTAGGAAACAAGCCGCCGTGGACTCTCGATGCCAAAGCCAGGTATCTCAGCCGCGACTCCCCCCGAGCAGCCTCCCGCGTCGGCATCACCAACATCACCACGCCGCCCAACCTGCTCGAGCGCGCGAAGACCCAGTCCGCGCTGCGGGCCCTGCTCTTCATCAAGGCCAACTTCCCCCAAGCCACGTTCCTGTCCACGCTGCGCTTCTTGTTCCACAGGTTCTGGACCCCGCCTAACCACGATGTCGTGGACGACGACAGCCTCAGGGCTCTGCTTGTCGAGGCGACGGAGAGGCCTGGCGGAGGGGCAAAGTTGTTTGCCGAGGCGGAAGTCGATCGCGTCATGGACGGCAGGGCCCGGACGAAGACGAAGTTGGTGGAGGATACGGACAAGGCGGTCGAGTCGGGGGCGTTTGGCTGTCCGTGGATCTTGGCTACCAATTCAAGGGGTGAGGCTGAGCCCTTTTTTGGCAGTGACCGGTACGTTTCATGATGCCTTTTTTCTTATCTCTTTGTTTTTAGACCTATAATCTGATATGTAGATTAGCTTCAACCATATTTATAGGCACCTGGAGATTCCCTTCCAGGACATCACTATGCTTGGTCCAGGGTCAAAGCTGTGAACCAGGCCACCTATGTAACATGTACAAATAAGAGTCTTTGCTTTGTTGGAGGAAAGGAAAAAAAAAAAACGAAAGAAGTCGTGCGGGTATTGTGCTGGGATTTGAATGTGGTCTCCGTGCCAGCCCACTATGCCCACCAGCCATGCACCCACTCGTTGCACCACTATTACACGAACAACTCACCCTCAAGCCCACTTCACCACCAAACAACCTCGGTCTCGCCAAAGCCAAACTTTGACCTGACAACAACAACAACAACAACAACAACAACAACAACAACAACAACAAAAAAAAAAAAAAAAAAGTGAAAAAGATTACATCCCATGATGCAGCCAGAATTAACGTTCATCGTCGCCGCCACCCGCTCAATGGGCATCGGCCTCAACGGCACCATGCCATGGACGGGGCTCCGCAAGGAAATGCAGTATTTCGCACGCGTCACGTCGCACGTCGGACCGCAGGTGAATTCCTCAACCTACAAAAGCAACAGCCACATCATCCAGCAACTACTAACTAACGCGCCACATCAGGCACCACCCAACGCCATCAACGCCGTAATTATGGGCCGCAAAACATGGGATTCCATCCCCCCCAAGTTCAGACCCCTCCGGAACCGCCGCAACGTCATCATCTCCCGCTCGTCTCCCTCGCAGAACCCAGCCCGCGACTCGACTGACCCCGTGCGCGTGACATCTCTGGATCATGCGCTCGCGTATGTGAGAGGGGACCCTCTTATAAGCAGGGTGTTTATCATGGGCGGCGGACAGATCTACGAGGAGGCGCTGAAGCGGGCGGAGGCAAAGCGGGTGTTGCTGACGAGCATAGAGAAGGACTATGAGTGCGACACCTTCTTTGGCTTGGATTTGCGGAGCGAGGAGGCTGGGAGCGCGGGCTGGAGGAGGAAGTCTGTTGAGGAATGGAGGGACTGGACGGGCGAGGCGGGCGAGGCGGGTGGTGAGGCGATGGAGGAGGCGGGGGTTAGGTATTCTTGGGAGATGTGGGAGAGGGCATGATTGAATTGAGTGGGGGGTTTTCAGAACGAATCGTGATCGAGTCTTGGAGTTGGCGGTTTTTGTATTTATAGTGATGAAAACTATGCTAGATGCACAGTACGGTAGGATATCCTCTAATATACGTGCTTCGGGCCCTTTCCAATCGTCCACCGTCTTAATGATGCTACACATGTGCACTCCGTACATCGAGTCGAGCCATGGCTACCTATTCCCATCTCCCCTACAGCCAGACGCATGGGCTCAATCAACATTCACCGGGACCGAGGAATCAAGCCTTCCCGTCCAGCGAAGCCCTCGTCTCCCCCGCAAGCGCCTTCTCAAACGGCCCCTCCAAGCTCGTCCAAAAGGCCTCAACAGGCCGCCCCAGAATCTCAGGCGCCTTCTGCGGAAAGTCCATATCGGACACAGCCTCCAGCGCGGCCAAGCAGCTCCTCATCCAGCCGACGACGGCGCACAACGCCCGCGGGTCAACGTGCGGCGAGCCCTTGAACAGATTCCTCCAGACCGCGCTGGCGAGGATCGCGTCCCCCTTGATCAGGCCCTCGTCGTACGCGAGAAGCAGGCCGCGCCACTGGACAAAGATATCCTTCAGGTACCGCTGTCGCAGCGCCGACGACGTGATGTTGTGGTCGAGGTGCATCTTCTTCTCGCAGTCGAAGAAGAAGTGGTCGATGAGCTGCTGCTGCCAGTTGCGGTACGTCTCGCGCTCGAGGCAGCGCACGCGCGCGTTGAGCAGGTACAAGTGCAGCATGGTGACGTGCGACCAGGTGCTGAAGCTGGGATTCAGACCGAAGGCTGTTTTGTGCGCAGGCAAGTTGGTTAGTTTCCCTTTTTTTTCACGTCACCCAGAGAGAGAGAGAGAGAGAGAGAGAGGGGAGGGGGTTTGGAGGGTTTTCTCGCCACCTTTGTGCCAGACATTTTCCTTGTCTACAGGATCGCCTAGCTCCTCGCCGTCTTCCATCTTTGCCACCTGGTCGTTCTTGCGAGCCGTCTCGGAGATGTGATAGTCGGCCGGCATGCCGCACACCTTGTATAGCTTCTCAGACGCCCCTAGCACGCGGTACGACTCGCCCAATGAGGTGCCCATGCCGAGAATCTTTCTTTGAGCCGTCTTGCTGAACCATCGTATCGGTACTTTGCGTGACGAGCTGGCTGATGGCTGCAAGTTCAGCGTCCGCGCAGGGGCTGCGACTCGGGACGACGACGATGCTCGAACGGTCATCCTCATGAGCGTACGTGCTTGTGATCGGCAGGACTCGCACGCCATATCTGGATTCGAGGTCTAGATGACTTGATGAATGGTGAAAGCGATTGTCCAAAATCTGAGATGGGGCGTATTTTCTAAAGCTCGAGTTGAAGCTAAAATTACAGATGGTCTGGCAGGCTCGTCTTTTTGTTTTTTTTTTTTTTTAGTATATGAAGCGCGTCAGCGAAATTGCTTGACAGGCCAGTGGCTTCCTAGGTGGTCCGTGCACCGATGGACGACCACCAGCGCCAGCGTCATTGACTCTTTGAAGACATCTTGGGTAGGAACACAATTTTTAGCTAGTTGATTATGCTCATTGGGGCATCTTTCAGTACAAGTCTATGAGTGATTAAATAGCTAATTCTCTCATTTACGTCTGGAGCCCGCCACAAGGGCATACTTTTAAGCATATCGTCTCTTTCCCCCTACCCCGTTAAGTATACAAGTCCACTTATCGTACACCCAATCCAACTCAGATACATGAGAAGACCAAGCTACTATTTGTTCCACCGAACCCAAAGCTATTTGAAATGGCAACGCGCACATTTCTGTCCTGCGCAATGAGTGGCACGAAGTTGAAGTCGAAGCCGACGTCGGGCTTGTGTAGGTTTTGAGTTGCTGGGACAACACCCTACGATTGATCAGCAATCATGGCGCTTCACAACATATTCGCTGATGAACTACGTACCTCGTGAATGGAGAGGATAGCAAAAAGGGCCTCAATGGCTCCCGCGGCCCCGAGTAAATGTCCAATTGATCCTTTGGTACTACTCACAGTCACCTGCGACTCAGAAGATTTGCCGTCCTCTCCCAGCATCAATCGGTGGATTGCAGTTGCTTCTGCGACATCTCCAACTTGTGTGCCTGTCGCGTGGGCGTTGATGTAGTCAACTTGTGAAGGCTTGATATTCGCTTTCTTTAACGCGCGCTTCATGGCCAGGTAAGCACCTCGGCCGTCCTCCCTAGGTGCCGTCATATGGTATGCATCTCCACTCAAGCCATAGCCCTTGACTTCAGCATAGATGCGAGCTCCCCTGGCCTTGGCATGCTCAAACTCTTCGAGGACAAGGACTGCCGCCCCCTCTGCGACCACAAAGCCATTACGATGGGCATCAAACGGCCGGCAGCTGCTTGGTGGGTCGTGGTTAAAGGCTGTAGATAGTGAACGAGCTCTTCCAAATGCTGCAAAGGTCAAAGGATGAATGCAAGCCTCGGAGGCTCCAGCAATCATGACGTCTGCATCGCCCATAGCGATAAACCTTGAGGCATCGCCAATTGAGTGCGCTCCTGTCGTGCAAGCAGTAGTGGCGGCATGATTGGGACCTTCAAAGCCATATTTCATGGCAATGTGTCCGGCTGCTAGATTAATCAAGATCTTGGGAACAAACAACGGCGATACCTTCTTGTACCCCTGGAGAGTCAAAGTCAGCGCCGAAAAACAGCAAATAAATGTGGAGTCGGGCACACGAAGAGGAGAATGCGAACGCAGATGCTACTAAGAGACTGAGACTGAGAGTGATGGCTGATGGCTGATGGCTGATGGCTGATGACGGATGACGGATGACGGATGACTTTGTACTCACACCACTATGATGAGATAGACTGGTCTCATACACCTCGTCCAGATTGCCAATGCCACTGCCTAGACAGACTCCTGTGACCTCCAGATCTGGCTGCTGGGTGGGCTTCCAACCCGCATCCTGCAACGCCATGTCACTGGCCGCCATGGCGTATTGGGTAAAAGTCGACATGCGGCGTTGGTCTGAGGCACAGAGCCGATCGGCTGGATTCCATTGACCCGAACCATCTCCCGCAGGAATGACTCCCGCAACAGTGCTAGTCAGCTCCTTCCATCGTGACTCGGGTTGACGAGAGGCCACACTGGCTATGCCAGATTCGCTAGCAAGCAATCGCGACCACGTGTGTCGAACGCCAACGCCCAGGGGAGTGACGGCTCCGAGGCCAGTAACTACGACGCGGCGCATAACGGTCTCATGTCGTTAGATATCTGGTAGCAGAGAAAGCGAAAAGATGGTTTGCGTTATCTGGAGTTCCGAAACGAGCATGTCTGCCGGGCCAGTGAGAATTTTGATCTCGTCAAAAGACAAGTAGCGAGAATGAAGCCGGGAGCAGTCTCAGCTTGATGATTTCAGATCGACATGATTTGCAGTAATACAAGTAAAACATGGGACGTGAGGTGCAGATTGACCAGACGCCACAACCGTGTGCGCGCATCGACGACAGGTTGAAGCTTACTGGAGTTGTAGGTGGAGTGGAGCCCCTGAGTACCTAGGTACCTAGCTTGCATAGTCCATTTAGGTACCTAGGATAGCAGGCGCGGGCGAAATGCTCCACCAGCTTTGACAGCCAGCCACTAGTTAGCTTGCGTTGCACTGCAGCACTGCACTGCAGCACTAACTACACTCTCACCGTGCGCCTCAATGCAGCCCAGCCGGCTGAATAGACAGCTGAATAGACTGTCCAGCTGTTCGTTCAACGTCGATTGCAACCAAAATCGCGTCCATGGTCCATTTCGTCAGCGCTGCATCGACTCACGCACTGTTCTTCCCCCAGGAAATCGCGTCTTTGAAGCCAGCCATGCTGTAAGCAAGACTACAACCAACACCGCAACCCATATCGGCTTCCATCTCCGCCGCTCATTATATACCAAGTCGTCATGAACGTCACAAATGCCTCGGCACGGCCGAGCGTGGAAGCCATGGGATTTGACGCTGGAATTGGTCCCAGCTCATCTCACTCGTTATCGCACCAGCACTCACCGTCCATCGAAAGCCTCAAAGAGCACCTGTTCGAATGGAACGAGGCCGAGGGCAGTGATGACGAGCAGGCATCAGAGCACGAGCTCCTCATGGACCCCGATCTTGCCGAGCATGAGACGGGTGAGTCTATTGAGATGGGACACGGAGCTGCTTTCAAACGGCGCCAGGATGAGGACTCGCCATATCCCGAAGTCCGGGCAGCTGTGAGGAATTATGACCAAGATCTGCCTTGCAATACCGTCCGTGCCTGGACCATAGGTATGGCCCTCGTCGTTCTTGGTGCCTCCATGAATACTCTGTTTTCATTGAGGCAGCCATCCATTTCCATCGGGCCATTGGTTGCCCAAATCATTGCCTGGCCCATGGGTCATGGTTGGGCTCTTGTCATGCCGAGCAAATCATTCACAACTTTCGGAATCAAATGGAGCTTGAATCCCGGCCCCTTCAACATCAAGGAACATTCCGTCATTGCCATCATGGCTGGCGTATCCTTTTCTGTCGCCTACTCTACCGATATCGTCCTCGCTCAACTCATTTTCTATAAGCAGAATTTCGGCCTGATCTTCCAGCTTCTCCTGACCATTTCCACCCAGTCAATTGGCTACGGTATTGCAGGCACAATGCGCAAGTTTCTAGGCAAGTCAAGAATCCGTCGGATTGACGTGTTCAAGAATGAATGAGTTGTGAATTGACAACGTGGGGTAGTATATCCGGCGTCCATGATATGGCCGGCGAATCTTGTTTTTGTCGCCATGATGAATACCATGTATGAAAAGAATGAGGTTCGTGATCCATCGGTTCTCGGAGGCAACATGCCTCGCTATCGATGGTTTACCTTGGTGACTATTGCCTCCTTCGTGTACTATTTCATCCCTGGATTTTTTGCTCAATTCTTGAGCGTCTTTGCATTTGCGACCTGGCTGGCTCCCCAGAATCCTGTCGTCAATCAGCTCTTTGGTGGAACAACCGGGCTGTCTCTGCTGCCCATTACCTTTGACTGGACGCAGATTGCAGGCTATGTTGGGTCACCGCTGATCCCGCCATGGTAGGAATATGCAACATAAATCGCCCTCTCCCATCCCATGTTGACTTGTGGCTAGGTTTGCCATTGCAAACACCTTGATTGGCGTGCTTGTGTTCTATGTGACTGGTTGTTCTATACTGCATTTCTCAGGTGCTTGGTTTGCCGAATTCTTGCCCATGAGCGATGCAAACACGTACGACAACACTGGCGCGCCATACAATATATCTCGTATTCTCAATTCAGATCTCACTCTGAACGAAGAGGCGTACGAGAATTACTCTCCTTTGTTCATCAGGTGTGTGTCTTGAAATTTTTTTTTTCCCCACCATAATCATGATTGATAGATCTACTTTACTTATTGTTGCAGCACAACCTTTGCCATGTCTTATGGTCTCTCTTTTGCCGCCATATCCTCTCTCATTGTATATACGTACTTGCATAACCGCAAACAAATCTGGAAGCAGTATCAGAACAGCTCCAGCGAGAAACCAGACATACATATGAAATTGATGAGCAAGTACAGAGAGGCTCCAGACTGGTGGTACATGGGGCTATTTGCCGTGGTCAGTGATTCTGTCATCAAGTTTTCTTTGAAGGATCGCTGCTGACATTCTGGGTGACAGATGCTGGCCATGGGCCTTTTCACAGTACTGGCGTATCCCACCAAGCTTACGTGGTGGGCGTTTCTCCTTGCCATCGCCCTTGCATTTGGCTTCTCCCTTCCAATCGGCATTATCGAGGCCGTCACTAATAACCGTATTGGATTGAACGTGCTTACGGAGTTTATATATGGCTATATACAACCTGGTAGACCACTAGCGCTCATGATGTAAGTCTGTTTTGTTTGAAGCTTGACTTTATAAAGTCTTGTGCTGTATACAACTAACATGGCCTCGATAGCTTCAAGACATTCGGCTATGTGACCATGTAAGTAGAGTGGAAACCCCTACCTTAATCAATGATGCTCATAGATCCATGCACAGGTCTCAAGCGCTCGGCTTTGTTTCGGATTTGAAGTTTGGCCATTATATGAAGATTCCTCCACGAACCATGTTCTGGGCTCAAGTCGTAGCCACTACATTTTCTTGTTTCATTCAGATCATAACGCTTAACCTTGCACTCACACATATCCCCGACGTGTGTGATGAGCACCAGCGCGACCATTTCACTTGTCCTGGCGGCAGAGTATTCTTTGCAGGTAGGTTTTCGTCGCGTCAGTGCCGTACTATGAAAGAGAGGCCATTTTTCTAACAGACCAAGCCTCTGTCATTTGGGGCCTCATCGGACCAGACAGGATGTTCTCCCCCGGCCGTATCTACTCGTCCCTCTTCCTGTTCTTCGTCCTCGGAGCGCTGCTCCCCATCATCGTCTACTTCGCCGCCAAGAGATGGCCAAAATCGCCGCTCCAGTATCTCATGGCACCCTTGATATTTGGTGGCGCTGGCGCCATCCCTCCCGCCACACCACTCAATTACTTCTCATGGGGCATCGTCGGCTTCATCTTCCAGTACTGGATCAAGAAGAGACATTTTAGGTGGTGGAGCCGTCTTAATTTCCTGACATCTTGTGGGTTGGATTTGGGCCTTGCACTGTCCACACTATTCATATTCTTTGCACTTTTCATGCAAGGGATTGAGCCGCCTAGGTGGTGGGGAAATGATGTGGTAAGCTCGACGATGGATGCCCAGGGAACGGCAATACAGGGTCGTGTTATGGAAGGACAGAAGTTTGGGCCCAAGTCTTGGTAGTTTTGGGAGATAAGAGTATCGAGATTCGTGGATAGTCAAGTGAGCGAGCTGCTTTGTTTCCATTGCGTGATCAGGAGCTCGGCATCAAATGCTCGTCGCAACACTGCTTGGGCGGTGGCATAATGGTCAAATGTCGCAGGGTTTCATTCCGATGAGGTCGCGATGGCGTGGTGTCCAGGCAATTTCCTGAGCTCGACAGATGCTGCAGCAGCATGCCAAATGATATCAGCTGAGCACACATGAGTTCACAGTGGCGGTCGGAAGGCGGCATTATGTCGATCGGTATGTAGAACCAAGGCTCAGTTGATGCCTGTGGTGCGGTGCGAGGTCGAATAACGTTTGGTTGGATCTAATAAATCCCAGTGCCGCCTCAAGCTCCGGTGGAAGAGAAGGGGGGAGAGAGATGTCATTACGGATTGACGGATTGATGGGTGGAACAAGTCACTTGCTCCACCGGCGGAGGGCGGAGTATGCATGCTCGCACTCATGACTGATAACTAACTTACTGAACTGACTGAGTGGCGCGTCCAGCTCAAATGCCTCGGCTAGAGGAAGGAGCTATTACCCCAACCACGCAGGTTGACGCAATTCAGAACTCTGTGGCGTGTAACCGCCTTTTCTGCGTTTAAAAGTGCTTGACCTCTCCCGATCAATTCATCTCACTCTACATAGCCATCATGTCCGGCCCCGGCGTTGGTTTCGAGTATCCCCCTCAGCAGGTCTCATGGGGCAGGCGAGACGCTCTGCTGTTCGCTAACAGCATCGGCGTTACTGCTGACGAGCTTCACTTCCTCTACGTATGACACAGCCAAGCCATATCCAGGTACCTGGTTAAATAAGTCGAATCATAATGACTAACCAAATTTCATAGGAGCTGCATCCCAAGTTCGCCGTCTTCCCTACCTATCCTATCGTTCTCAGTACGGAAGCAACTCCCTCTCAATTCCCGTGTAAGCCGATTTAGTTTGCCCGCTGACCACGTCGTCTGTGAATAAACAAACAGGCTTCAAGGGTACCAACCAAGATGTGATCGACTTCTACGCCGCTTCCAAGGCTGACAAGATCCCTGGCGTCCCCGAGTTCGACTACACCCGTGTTGTCGATGGCCAGCGCAAGATTGAGTTCCTCAAGCAGCTACCCACCTCATCCGAAGGCAAAAAATTCGAGGCCCGGAGCAAGGTCCTCGGCGTTTACGACAAGGGCCGACCCGGCACCGTCCTTGACGTTCAGACCGACCTTGTTGATACAACCAACGGCGACGTGTATGCCCGCATCACCTCAAGCTCCTTCTTCATCGGCCAGGGTAACTGGCACGGGCCCAAGGGTCCCGCCACCCAGAACTTCCCGCCTCCGAAGGGCAAGCAGCCTGACGCTGTCTTGGAGCATCAGACCACTCAAGAGTCCGCTTTGCTCTACCGCCTCAACGGGGACTACAACCCTCTTCATGCTACCCCGGAGCCGGGCAAGAAGATGGGTTTCGGCGGTGCCATTGTCCACGGCCTGTATTCATGGAACACCACTTGCCATCTTCTCCTGAAGGAATTCGGTAACAGTGACCCCGCCAACATCAGGGAATACCAGGCTCGCTTCGCAAGTCCCGTGAAGCCTGGTGACAAACTGATCACCCGTGTTTGGCGCACTGGCGAGAAGCGCGGTGACTTTGAGGAAATTCGATTTACAACCGAGGTCTCTGGTGGAAAGGTTTGCTTGAGCAATGGCCGTGCTCTAATCAAAATTGCGACCGGAGCTTCAAGCAAGTTGTGAGAATGAGGTTGAAGCAATGTGCCGCGCGGGAGACTATATTTGCAAGGGTTCAGCATATAGTGGAGAATTTGAACTGTGTATGTACTGTTTTGCATGGGATAATCAAAGTTGACTTCACAAAGATTTCTGTCCTCGTTCTTTTTCGTGGCAGTTGTCTTTATCTCTTGTCGTTGTGCAAACGAGGAGGCCGGCCTAGTACGGAGTACCAGATATGAAAATGGGGCCGCTTCCCCGAATTCAGTTGCCTTGTCCTGTTCTCCGCCATGGCTACGACGAGTTTACTCAAACAACTCTGCTCGTCACTACAGAGTTTATTGCCGTGACTACGGCCAAGTCGTCATCATGAGCGAGACACCGTACGTAGGCCAACGGGTCTCCTACGGCGGCGCCCTCTGCACAATCCGCTTCATAGGCGAAGTCGCTGGCACAACTGGTTCCTGGCTCGGCGTAGAATGGGACGACGCAACGCGCGGCAAACACGATGGTTCGCACAAGGGCGTGCGCTACTTCACATGTATTTTCTCATTGATTTTTCTCTATATCATTATTATTTTCTCTTGTCAATGAATGCATCAAACTTTTCATTTTGGCTCAGCAAAATCTGACAACAGCAACAACCACAGGCCTCTCCAAATCTCCCACCGCTGCATCCTTTGTCCGCCCCACACGGCCGCGGGACGAACCCCAAAGCTTTCTATCCGCTCTGCGAGCCAAATATCTGTCAGACCCGTCACACGACAAAGGTGGCTCGGCAGAGACCCAGATCAGGATCTCGGGGAGCAAAGTCGCTGAGGAGATTGGCTTCGACAAGGTATGGAAGAAGCTGGCGCAGGTGAAGCAGCTGCGGACCGTCATTGTGGATGGCATGCGCATTGGTGCCGCGGCGACGGGGGACGAGTCGGTGGCGGAGTCGTGTCCCAGTGTGATGCATCTGGATTTGAGCAGAAACCTGTTTGAGACGATCGGGCCGGTTGTGGACATTTGCTCGGGCTTGAAGAGTCTGCGGAGGTTGAGTATAAAGTATGAGCATTGGCTTTCCGCGTTACGGGGTTTTTTTTTTTTCCTCGTCTCGCTGACTTTTCGTGCAGTGGGAACCGGTTTCGCAATCTTTTGGAAGACGAGGCGCTGGGGAGGATTGGAGATGCGTTTGCTGGTGTGGAGGAGCTGTCGCTTGAGGAGACGCTGTTGGGCTGGGAGGAGTTGGTTGCTCTCGCGGCGCGATGTCCCTGCCTTGTTACGTTCAATGCTGGATCGAACCAGCTTGGCTGTCTTCCGGAGGTCGACTACGCCGGTCTATCGTCCACCCTAGTATCCATCAATCTGGAGTTCAATGAGTTTACAGCGCTCTCCGACCTCGCTAGTCTCACGGCTCTGAAGAGTCTTCGCAATCTGCACCTCAAGGGCAACAACATCACGGCCATACAGCAACCAGGCCGACCTGCGCCCGTGTTTCCACACCTAACGCACTACCTCGACCTCTCGTATAACAACGTGACGACCTGGTCCTTCGTCGACGCCCTGGCGATCCATCTCCCCGGTCTAACTGCCCTGCGCCTCTCCCACAACCCCGTTTACGACGCTGGAACCGACGACAAGGCTTCGTCGGAGGAATCACACATGCTCACGATAGGGCGCCTCGGGAACCTGAAGAGTCTCAACTTCGCGGCCGTCACGGCGGGGGATCGGACAAACGCAGAGCTGTTCTACCTGTCCCGCATCGCAGGCCAGCTCGCCTCTGTACCTGAATCCGCGGCGTCAACTATCCTGGCACAGCACCCGCGGTACAAAGAGCTATGCGACAGGTACGGCGCGCCAGACGTCATCCGTCGAAACGACATGAATCCCTCTTTTCTGGAGGCACGGCTTGTCACGGTGGGATTCCACTGCAGCGGTGGCGGCGAGAAGAGGACCAGGAAGATACCCAAGTCTTTTGATATATACTCTGTCAAAGGCATCGCCGGCAAGTTGTTCGGCTTGTCGCCTTTGAGGACGCGGTTGGTTTGGGAGACGGGGGAGTGGGATCCTGTGGCGGGATATGATGGTGCGGACGGGGAGAGCAGCGATGGAGAGGCTTGTGGTGCGGAGGGAGATGAGGACGGAACGGAGGATGGGAAACCTGGGCGGTGGATCAAGAGGGAGGTTGTACTGAAGGATGGGCCGAAGCAGTTGGGGTATTGTGTCGATGGCTTGAATGTGTCTATTCGTGTAGAGGCATTCTGATGTAGGGACGATGATTGATAGTTCCTGCTGGCTGGGCCTGTTGTCTAATGGGGATATCTGCACGTGGAAACTAGTTGCTATTTGGGGATATGGAGAAACTCCAAGCGTACTGTTGGCCCTGGAAGATAGACACGCCTGTTTACCCACAGCACTCCAGCTTCTTTTGCGTAGGACATCGCAAGACTAGGTAGAAGGATATATCGGAGAAAGCCCTACCATCACCGCCGAAATATACCGAGTCTGTCGCGCGTTATGAGCTAAGAGGTTGGCTGCGTTGGCTATAGCCTCATGGGAAGGTAATTTGAGACACGGGATATTCGTTCGATTATGTTGCATGCATTCGTGGAAAGGCTTCACTTGGCGCTACCTTAGCTAGCTCCTACTCGAAGGCTATTGAGGGATTCGAGGCCCTTGGCGGCGCTTCAAAGCGGCCTGATACTCTGTCGGCGCTGACTGACTAGTCGTAGGCTTCATTTCTGGAGTGCAGCTGGGGTCTTGTTGCCACGGTAAGGGGACCTCTCAACTACACTCCAAAGATCAAGCCTACAACTAGTCACTAAGACGCCTGATATTCCGAGAAAAAGATCGCGAAATGGCGGAAGATATCGCGGAAGGACTAGAGAAGACCTACAGAATGAAGGAACCAGGCGAGCTCAACAAACTTCAGACATCAATGACTGAGGCATTTTTACTGTGTCCCCCGATTCCAACCGGGCGCGTTCGAAAACATACCTCAGTTAGTCAATCAGATTGAAGCAGTCGCCAAGAGATGCACACCACTCAGCTCGCCATTGCTGGGCTCCAGGCAGAGGTAAACGCCCGGTCAACCTACCATTTCCATCTCCAGAGCCACGATGAACTCTGTTTCAGGTAGAGCCCCCCTTCTCGACATCACGGGGCTGAGTTCGAAGGGTCGACCATATGTGTGCAGCTTTCCGGAACGCGAGGTAGGCAGATGCCGAATGCGACTGGTAGGAGATTAGAGGTGTGAGGGATCACTAACTAGCCGAGGTGTTAGTTCGCTGTGAATTTTCGACGTTGGCACTGTTAACATTTGGTAGCGAAGTATAAGCAAGTAATCAGGAAGGGTTTTGTCCACAGGCAGACTACGAATAGTCTTCAGAATTGCAGAATTCAATTGAAATTGAACACATCATGAGGAAGTATGTGAGAGGGATAGGGGCTGAGGCACCAGCTGACATGGGATTTCGTGTCAGTGTACCCACGGCCACAAGACCTGAAGTTCTACTTCGTGTAGCGTAATCATACCTCAGCAAGCACAAAGTGCACCAGTGTTCCGGTATTCCGTAGTTGTCAGCGAGGGAGTAACTAACTATTCGGCGAACAGTTATGGAAAAGGCAGATAGTCCACGGTGGGGAGGGAGAGAGGCTGAGGCGCACGTGACCACATTCATGAACACACGATAGACTCAAGAGTCAAAACCAAGGATACCTAGGTACATGGCTGCGCGGCCATGTCTCCAACGAATGGTGCAGCATGCTGAAATCAAAACTTCGATTATCTCCTGAAAAAAAATTTATCTATTGCCATTATGTCTTTGGTGCTACCGGGGTATACAGAATAAGCACCTCTGACCTGTCACTGGCATAACAAATTACTGCTTCATCCTTGTGCTCCCTCCCTCACAACGCTTCAGCTCTATACAATCATCGCTCCATTTAGGCCAACCGCCTCCACCCGGTTTACGAGCTTCCTAACATTAGTCCACTCTTCGTTCTTCAAGCCCTCTTTACCCCCCAATGCACTGCCCACTTCAAAGACTGTCAACGACCCATCTATGCCTCCCGTTGCGAGGCGTTTGCCGTCATTGGGTTCCCACGCTACCTTGTTCAAGCTCTTAGATAACATCGTCCTTCCGTCTTGACGCCTACTGGGCGTAATGCGCGAAATTGGCTCCTCTGTTTCCACCGTAATGTCCCAGAGCTCCAGCCATCCGGCACCATCCACGAGGGCAAAGACACTCGGCTTCACAGGAGACCATCTAGCATCGTAGACGACATCTTCCCGCACAAAATCGATGAGTGGTGTGACGCTGCCGTCGCCAGCGCCAATGGTTGACGTAGCCGCTGGTGCTCGCACCTTCCAGAGCTTGACGCTCCAGTCCAAAGATGATGAGATGACCAAGTCGCCCAAATCGACTGGACCTCGTGATGGATGGAAGTCGACTGACATCACAGGGGCGGTATGACCTCTATAGCTGATCTTTTTGTCAACACCAGCCTTTGCGCCGGCGCGATCGTATCTGTGACAAGGGAATATCGTGCCCTCTTCACTTCCCACAAGGAAGAAGGTCGGGTCCGTTTGAGGAAATGAAACACACGTAGGGCTCACATCTTCGACAGCGACCTTTGCCTGGCTTGGGTTCTTCAGCTCAAGAAGCTCTTGCGGCTGAGCAAAGACATCCATGCTCCATCCACAAACCACGCCGTCCGTCGAACATGAGATGACGTTGTTTGCGTTCTGTGTGCCAACAATGTCGACCGAGTAAATGGGATGTGCGTGCCCATAACCGGTTAGTGGGGTCTTCTGTACAGGAGCTGCCTTCGCTCTTGTATCCCACAACAGGACCTGGCCACTATAAGAACCACCTATGATCAAATTAGGGTGATATGGAGAAAACTTGGCCGTCAGAATGTCGGATTGGGCCGTGAACACATATTCGGGGCGGTCATGCATATGTGTATTCCAAACCTGAACAAGGCCATCAGGCTCATGAGGCGCAGTCGGATTTTTGGTATACGATGCAAGAAGCAGCTCACTGAACTTGGGTGAGAAATCAATACCGCTGATCATTCGCTTCTTAGACCAACGATCATCAAAGAATTGTGCTACTTCTTTGACTCTGTGCGATCCTCGCCCGCCCGTATTCCCAATCTCCTCGTCCTCTTCGTCTTCATCTTTACCCTGCAAAGCATAATCCGTCAAGATATCATACGTCTCCTGGTCAATTGCTCGTTCAATTACTTTGGTAGATTGCTCAAGGAAGTCGACAAATTCTTCGGACCGCGTCACGGCTTGCAGCTCTTCTGCAGTAAGATCTCTTGAGGGGTAGTTCGCTGAAGATAGCGGCTGTGCTGCGGTGCCATCTGCTATGGACTCCTTGGCCGCTCTGAGCTCTTCCTCGACCTCCTCGCGGATTTTCTGGCGCAGCTCCTCCTCTCGATCTCTTTCCCGTCTGCTTTGTCGCTTGCTTGGTGAATTTGACGTTCCAGCCAGGTCACCACTCTGGGAAATGGTCGACTGTGCCCTATTCCTCGCGGGCGAGGTCCATTCGTCTGTGGTTTGGACACCTTTGCTATAAGAAAACACCTCCTTGACTGGTGATGGGGGGCACTCGTATACCGTCGTTAAAGCAGCCGTACTGAGCTGCGGCGGCGCAGAAGGAGGAGCAGCAGAGTGCGCGTTCGAAGCTGCTGCATAATCGGAGGTTTCGTTGCTCAGTTCGCCTGCACTGAGGACGCTATTGGGTCGACTGCCTCGAAGACCGGGAGATGCAGCACCACCAGTCGTTGTCGAGCCCGGTCGACTCTCGCCAACAAGACTATTGATGAGGGATTCGATTTCGCGACGATTGTCCGCTCTGCCAGGGATCGGCGCTATTAGCTAGACGACGAATCGGTTAGGTGTTCATTATGCCGAGACGGGGATGCAAAAGACTCACATCGCCAGACCCTAGACTTTGGCGGCCAGCGCTCGCTTGGCTAGCCCGCAATTCCCTTTGTCGCTTGAGCTCTGCAAGTTTTGCTTTCTTTGCAAGAATTTCATCTCGGCGCTGTTGCATCTTGTGCTATCAGCTGTCCCATTGTGGGACAGACTATTCAGGGGAGCCTCAAGGCGTTGAGATGAGACAAGACTAGAGCGTTTAGCAGAACAGGCAGGCTTCCAATGTAACTGTAATCAAGAAGAGGTGATGGAGTTCTGGGATTCGATCAAAATAGCGCGGAAAGAGGAGGGCGGGTTGAGGCAATATCTCTTTATCAGCTGGCCCGTCGTAATTGCGTAGTCCTGTACTGTATCCAAGTCTTGTGCAGCACAGCAACGCAAAGTGCTGGAAGGCCCCTGTCGTGTAATACTCCCTGTGCCGAGCACAAAACGCGTTTGGGCGACAAGGCCGCTGTGACTTGGACTATCCAGGCACAGACACGGCCCCTGTACAAGGTCGTTCACGTGATTGTTATCTGCGGGATCATGGCATGCTACTGAAGTCTGGGTGGTACCGGCCGGACTTTTTAATTGAGACCCCACAGCCCGCATCCGAGTGCTTAACCTGGTCTCATTAAAAAGTCGGGCCGGTGGGTGGTTGTGGTGTTGCCGGCTGCTATCCTATTCGCTATCAGAGCTTCCCTCCGTGTCCTGTTGCGGGCCAGGCCGTTGTGTTGCGAACCTGTGCTGCAGTGGGAAAACTGCGACTTTTCCCGACAAACTCTCACATCTTCCTTACGCCGCTACTGACGGAATAATTCCCTCCATCCTCCACGCCAGGGCCCCATTGACGCCAATTGTCAGCGTCGAGCTTCGTCGTACCTTTCGGATCGCTTCTCGCATTCGCCGCGCACCTTGCGATCACATCCACAATGGCCTCGACTGGTGTCAATGTTCGTGTTCTTGCCTGTCTCTCTCCTTTCCTCCAACGCATCCCTGCCGTCTTTACCAACGCCCTTGGCTCGAAAACCATGCAATTAGGGCAACCTTCACTACTTCTATGAAACAATATGCTTATGGGCTGGCTTTTAGGTCCTCCGGTGGTCCGCGCTTGCCGTCGGTGTTTTCTACGGATTCTCCCATCAGAGAGCGATTGCTGCTTCTCAACGAGCCGCGCACGAGAAGCACGAGTACGAGAGCAAGAAGAAGTTGATAGAACAGGCTAAGGCAGAATACGCCAAGAAGCATGCCTCTGCTCATGCTGCCGCTGCCGATTCTAAGAACGACGGTATGTCCCGGAATCCATGACCGATAAACTCTTGAAATGGGTGCTCCACGTGCGGAAACAATACGGATATTCGATGGAAAAATACTGACCACATCTCCCAGCTGTTTTCGATGCCAATGACCCCAAGTTCGACCTGGAGCAGTTCTTGCTGAAGGTAGCCAAGGAGAGTCCTTGATTTGCTTAAGGGGGTGCATGGGGGAGTGTAATGACTTGTGGAACAGAAGAAAATATCGGAGTACCAGCAGACGGATGAATCTGCCTATAAAGATTCAAGAGCTTCTGCATTGCCTGTTCATAAGAGCCGGGTCCTGGTGGAATCGCTGTATGATGGAGACTACGCGAGGCGCTACTGCATAGAGGTTTCTTTACGTTCCTGTTTGCTTTAAAAGTGTACAGATGTAAAAATACACACAATTTAGACACAATATCACGGCGATGTTATCTCATTTCAAAAAGGAACATGTATCCTAACAAATGAGATGGGCGATGTACTTGCCATTAGAAAGAAAGATATGCTCAAGACACAGCAGCCAGTAACCGGACCACGCCGGACTGGGAATCGTGAAAGAAATCACAGCCTTTCAGATAGACGCAGACAAGTTGAATCTCGTCGATGCGCATCATCTCTAGATTCTATGCATCTTTAAACATATTCATTCCAGTGACACCCAAGTCGAACTAGACAGCATATAGATATGATGGCAGATTATCCCGTACAATCAACCAGCGTCGAAGTCCCAGTTCGGGAAAATGTCGGTCCAGCAACGAAGACGAGGCCCACAGGCCCGGCTCCCCAATTGAGAGGGCCTTTAGGAGCCAGGTACGGAAACACTAGAAGCTCCAAGCTGTCCTCAGCTCCATGCGTGTCGTCGTTGCAGCTGGCTGCATCCGGAACCTCATACTCATCCACCTTCAGGGGAGCAATCGCAAGCAGTCGTTCGTTGCCAACATGACGACCGAAGCACAGCCCCATTCTGAGGGCATCAACTCGAAAAGCACAAGAACGCTGCTGCGAGTCATTATTCTCTGCTTTATTGCCGGTGCTGCCATCTCCAGTCGCCTGTTCTCTGTCATTCGTGAGTGCCACCCGCTTGTACATAGCGCGATTTTAACTGCGCGCAACCTGCGCTGTGTGCGGGAGATTCAGTGCCAATTGATGGAACGAAAATGTTAACTTATGTCTCGCTAGGTTTCGAGAGTATCATTCACGAATGTAAGCTCCCTACTCGAGTTTCACTGCCTTCATCTCGCCCGATGTACTAACAGATTCGCAGTTGACCCCTGGTTCAACTTCCGAGCGACCAAATACCTCGTTGCAAATGGATTCTACAAGTTCTGGGATTGGTTTGACGATCGAACATGGCATCCTCTCGGCCGAGTGACCGGAGGTACTTTATATCCCGGTCTCATGGTCACCAGTGGTGTCATTTACCATGCTCTTAAGGCTCTCACTATTCCCATCGATATTCGTAATATCTGTGTCCTCCTTGCGCCGGCCTTCTCTGGCCTCACTGCCTATGCTTCTTATCTTCTAGCCAATGAGATGACCACTTCGCCGTCTGCTGGTCTGCTTGCTGCTATTTTTATGGGCATTGCTCCTGGCTATATTTCTCGATCCGTTGCTGGAAGCTACGATAATGAGGCAATCGCCATTTTCCTTCTTGTTTTTACATTCTACCTGTGGATCAAGGCCCTCAAGCTGGGTTCCATGCTTTGGGGTGCGTCTTGCGCCCTGTTCTACGGATACATGGTAGCATCGTGGGGTGGTTACGCCTTCATTACTTGCTTGTTGCCCCTCCATGCCTTTGTGCTCATCTGCATGGGCAGATACAGTACACGGCTATACGTCAGCTATACGACGTGGTATGCTTTGGGGACCATTGCTAGTATGCAGATTCCATTTGTCGGATTCCTGCCCATCAAGACGAGCGAACATATGCCGGCTCTAGGTACGAATTCTCCAAGTCATCAATCAAGAGCATGATGGAATGGAAGACTAACATTGACTTTAGGCATCTTTGGTTTCCTGCAGTTGATTGGCTTCATTGAGTACGTGCGGTCTGCCATTTCCAGCCGACAATTCCAAACTTTCCTCGTCACAATCCTTGTTGCCACCTTCGGGATTGGCTTGGCCGCTCTTGTTGGTCTCACTTCCCTTGGCTACATTGCTCCATGGAATGGCCGTTTCTACTCTCTCTGGGATACCGGCTATGCCAAAATCCATATACCAATCATTGCATCAGTGTCTGAGCATCAGCCCACGGCTTGGCCGGCGTTTTTCTTTGACCTCAACTTCCTTGTTTGGCTCTTCCCAGCAGGTGTATACATGTGCTTCCAGGATCTTCGCGACGAGCATGTCTTTATTGTCGTCTATGCCCTTTTTGGAAGTTACTTCGCTGGTGTCATGGTTCGACTTATGCTCACCTTGACGCCCATCGTCTGTGTTGCTGCTGCTATAGCCTTGTCCCACATGCTCGACACCTACATATCGTCCAAGTCACCAGAACCTAGCGAGGTGGAAAAAGCGAAAGAGGCCTCTTCCAAGAAACCCTCAAAGGCAAGAACTGGACTTCGAGGCAGCGACAAGCCATTTATTGGAGTATTTTATCCCTCATCCAAGTTTGTGGTCGTCGCATCTGTCCTTGTTTACCTACTCATGTTTGTGGCTCACTGCACTTGGGTCACGTCTAATGCTTACTCGTCTCCGTCCGTCGTCCTCGCTAGCCGAATGCCTGATGGCAGTCAGCATATTATTGACGACTATCGAGAAGCATACCAATGGCTTAGACAAAACACTCACAAGGACGCGAAGATCATGTCCTGGTGGGATTATGGTTATCAAATTGGTGGCATGGCTGATCGACCCACTCTAGTCGATAATAATACATGGAATAACACACATATCGCCACTGTTGGCAAAGCCATGAGCTCCAGCGAGGAGGTTAGCTACCCTATCATGCGTCAGCATGAAGTTGACTATGTTCTCGTTGTTTTCGGCGGTCTGCTTGGTTATTCCGGCGACGATATCAACAAGTTCCTCTGGATGGTGCGTATTGCTGAAGGCATTTGGCCCGATGAGGTCAAGGAACGCGATTTCTTCACAGATCGGGGAGAATACAGAGTCGACGGCGAAGCTACTGAGACGATGAAGAACAGTCTTATGTAAGTTGTATATGCTGAAGAATTCTCTCAACTCGATTGCTTAACATGTGAAACATTAGGTACAAAATGTCCTACTACAACTACCATAATTTGTTCCCTCCTGGCCAAGTCGCTGACCGTGTCCGCGGTGTTCGGCTTCCAGACCGAGGGCCAGTTCTCAACACTCTAGAAGAAGCTTTTACCAGTGAAAACTGGATCATTCGAATCTATAAAGTCAAGGATCTCGACAACGTCGGACGAGATCACGCTGCTGTGGCAGCATTTGAAAAGGGGCAGAAAAAGAAGAAGTCCATCAGGAAGAAGGGTCCTAGACTTCTACGAGTAGACTAAATTACACGGTAAATACGTATAGAAAGTTCGGAGAGGTGAAAATGGAAAACAAAGTGAAAGTCAGTCCGGTTATCTCAAGTAGACGACATAGCATATGCAATGTAAATCACTGCATGATTTCAGCACGATCAAGGAGTATTAGAGAACATTGAACATTTGACAGGAGAATTTAGGTACCTAAGTACACAAGTCCGTCCGCTCAGACTGTCCTACCTGTGGGTAGCTGCCGGCCAGCTGCCGGCCAGCTGTAACGGCCAGCACAGCTATCACTCACTTTTTAGGGTTGCATTCACACATGCGCAAACGTGAAATCGGACCGTCCATTTCTGAAAAACCCGAACCTCTTCCTAACCATCCGGGGTTTCGATCTTAATCCTACGACTCGCTTCGCTGGGCATATTGACCATAACGGCAGCAATGTTCTACAGCCTAGCATGTACCAAGAACCTTATCTGCACCTGATGCTCTTTCCATAACAATTGATTCAATAGCGACCCGTAATGGGCCACCATTGGAGAAGGCGTTGTTCGTACTTCGCCACAGACACAGGGATTGATCTGTTGTCCACAGCTTTTGGATTACCTTCTCGCTGGGACATTGAACGCGCAGATCGAAGGTTTCGCACTCAGAAGACTCGTCGATACAGCAACAGCTCAGATGAAACTCTTAATAGTGTGGAGCAATTGCCTGACAGTGCCTCCGACAAAACGAGAACGCTCAAAAAGACTATTCTGTCTGAGCGAAGTCCATCCTCCGTGGCGTTGGTTCTGACTTCCTCGCCGAGGAAGCGACGACATTCTCCCCGCCGGGCAACACCACCAGCGCGTAGGCGCAACAGCTTGTCCAAGGTGTCGTTACATGTAAAGAAATCGGACAAAGAAGCCAAATCGAGACATGTTAGATCTGGTTCCGAGAAAAAGGAAAAAGTTTCAAAGCCAGCGGAACCAAATCAATCTCCCTCGAAGTCCCCAGAACCGCCAATTGTTTCACAAAACGATGGGCGCAGCTACGTGGGACATCCATTGCTTTCCTCGACCAACTCAACTGTATCCCAACCGAACCTGGGCCCCTTTCCTTCATTTTCATACATTCAGCCTCATTTCTTAACTGCGGTGCCATATCACGCAACTATTCTCGGCAATCAACCGCGATATAGTCACGGTATTAATCCACTTCATACGAAAAGTCAAGGTCTATGCTCTCCGTCACCAAACTCTCAACTACACAAGCTGCAATATCTACAGCATGAACTAGACGAGGCTCAAGAACAAATTTCGAAAGATCCTCATAACTTGCGGCTTCAGCAGCACCGAAGCCATGCTCAGCGCAGGTTAAATTCATTTCTCAATATGGTGGCAGAGAAGTCTAAAAGCAGCAAGGACATGTCGGATGTTCCTGTCAAACAAGCGTTTAACACAAAAGGATTGAATGAGCCACAACTTACAGTGACGGACAGCGTCAAGGAGAATGTAGCTCCCGTCGAGGGACCGAACCAGTCTCAACGTGGTACATTGTTTCCCCCACAACGTAAGGGAGATCAGACTCTCAGTCTTTCTGTAACAAATGATATCAAAGCTACTAGCACAATACGACATCACTTATGCTCCGGCTGTGGGGAGATAAGGTCACCAAAGTTTCATGCAGAATGCCCAATTGACACAACTCATAAACCTATCCTCAACTACTGCTCAGCTTGTCGAGAAATGAGGTTCGAGAAAAACATGATGGGCAGTCACCATTTCTGTTTCGGTTGCGGAAGGGTTCGGTCCAAGGTATTTCAAAAGAAGTACAAAACTGAACCTGGGAAACCTCTTCTCCCCAACTATTGTGGAAACTGTGCTGATGAGGTCCGTTTTCTTGGGGATAGCAATGAGGCATCTACTCTTGGATTGGTAAGTTCTATCCGCCTACTAGTTAAAGAGCAGTTATTCTGACATGCTCAGGTTTTACGAGAGCCAACACCACGGGGAGACGACAAATCTGATGCTACTGTCACAGCGCCCCCTACAGTTTCGAGTGGCTATAGCATGCTGCATCCTCTTGAGAACAAGTCCCAATCCGAGCCAAAGAAAGCAAGGAAGTTGGCGCGAGGACCTTCCAGAAATCTATCGTCAATCAAGGACGTATCAGCTCCTGTCAGCCCAGCTGAAGCCCCATTCTTCCCAGGGAGAAGGCTGGGATCAGCTCAACGTCGGGCACAAAGAACATCTACACCACGTTCTAATGACGAATCTGTTGCTTCTTTAGACGACACGGCTGGGTTACATGAGTATCAGGCTCCGTATGTTGAGGAAGTCAGCTCGAACACTGAGTCAAGAGAGAGCCAAGCCTTTGACCGCAGTAACATTGAAACGCTAAGCACTCACAACAAACTGAGGCGTCAATCGGCAGCTCGAAGGGCATGCAATGGTCAAGCCGACGTTGAAGCCGGATATGGGCCCCTGTTAACAGAGATGCCCAAGATTTGGGAACGACATGGCGATGAGCCTGGTATGGTTGATTCATCGGGTGGACGGCCCAGGAAATGCTATTCGCAAAGCGAGACCCTGTGTGGCAATCCCGAGCACGTTTGTTTGCAGTCTACGCTTGCGTTTGCCAAAGGCGGTTCATCTAGCGAGGGCGAGTGCGTCGGCTATACAGAAACTTTCAAGATGAATGCAGCACTTGATGAGGCCAGTTCCGAAAATTCAAGGGATCGGAGAAGCCGCCGCCTATCTCCATTAGCAGACTTCAAGTCATGTGAGCGTCCTATTTCCTCCCCTGATGATGGCGGTTCTCCCAAGACAGACCCCCCGGACGATATCTACCAGTCTGAAGAACCCCAGTTTTCCTCAACAAGGGGAGCTTTTGGGCAGAAACAGTCCTGTTTTAGCATGTTCGACTTCAGCAGCCGGCAAACTGGCCGACCAGCATCCAAAGAGTCTGGCATAAGCAGCGACTACTATCACTCGGGCAATGACTACGCCTCCCAACACAGCATGGCCGCATTCTCTAGCTGCAACCAAGGCGAATCGGAAGACTCGTCATTTGATTCAAACTCTGGCTCAACAAAGGCAAACTCTGCGTACAAGCAACCCTCTGTGGATCAGACATACTCTCGTTCAGTGTTTACAGATTATTCTCGCTCCACAACCAACCCATACTACAAACCTAGGCGACAGCAATTCCCTCGTTCCAACGAAGACGGGCTTTTCGGCACTTGGGAGCGGCACATCGGAAGCCAACGACCCGATAGCTCAAGAGTGTACGGAAGCACAAACGTCGACGATCGGATTCCAGAGCCTATTATCGAGGAACCGGCTTCGCCTCCCTCCACACCAGTCCAAAGAACCATGCTACTCGGTAAGTTTGCACGCGCATCATACGAGCCGAAACTCTCTCATGCTTACAATAGCGTTAGAATTCAAGCGCTTTGATAATCAAGGCCCAGATGCTCCCTTGAACTGAACGGCTTTTCCGCCTGACGAACCGATGCTAATCGCATTGCTACCCCGTCACAATATTTTCATGTACGGAAAGAAAACACTAAGAAAAAACATTGCAATCCTTTGCTGTATATTTCAGCAGCCAGGAATTACGGAACAATTCTTTGCATTCGCGCTTTTCATGCTTTTTGTATTTCTGTGTTGGACGCTGATTTGTAGAGCGCATGTCTTTACTCTTTCCTTTGCTCATGTTAGACTCTCCAGTACGAGGCAATGATTTTAAATGTCAGCTTAGCTTTTTTGCCAGAGCATCCTGCTCTCAGTGTCCAGGTTCATAACGCCTAAAGTTGCGCTACAGGGCTTGGCAGGGCTTCAGGGACCAAGAGTTGTTCACACCGAGCTCTTCTGTGTACTTGATGTTGCAGTCTTCATCATGCAACCTTAATATAGCATCTACCATAGCTTGCCAAGTTCGTGTAAATATTGCGAGATGCCCCACGACAATAAGACAACAGTCCTTCTCAAAAAAAAATATATTATATATTTCCTTTTGGGAATTCTACGAACCCCTTATTTCCAAGCACTTTTGTTCCAGATAAACCGCCCCAGTCCATGCGTTCCATATCCCAGCCAATTTACTCCTACTATGTCCTGAGCACCGTGAATAATCCTCTTTTTTTTTTTTTTCCCCAATGCCACTTTCATCGCCCCATGTACGGCATTGGCTTGTCCGGACTAAGTCGCGGCACATTTGCCTGCATATGCGTCTTGTATGTGTGGGCGGTCGCGGGAGCGCTTGCTGGTGAACCTCGTCGTGAACTTGTCGCTTGTCTTGCCGCCAAAAATGCGACAGCTTCTTGTCTCTTTTGCTCAAAAACACGACTTCGCTCCCTTTCCCTTTCTACCAGGCGCTTTCGCTCGACAAACTCTGCCTTGGCTTCGCTTGATTTGCGCAACTTCTCAGCTGCGTCACGAATGCGCTTCTCTGTCCTTTGACAAGCTTGGTCGAGCTTAGCAGCTAGTTGAGGAGTCGCGACCTCAAGACGTGGATTATCCGCAGGCCGTGATGCGGATGAACCTCCCCAGAGACAGCGGAAAGCAAGAGTGGTCTGATACTTAAGATCTTGACCTCCCCAAACTGTCAAGGAGTCGCCGTTGTAAACCTTCGCCCAGTACTGGGAGGGGCTGCTTGGATTCTTGGGCTCAGATGAAGCCAAATTATAGCCATTTATCTTGATACCTAGTGTGGCTTTGCTTGAAATCCAAAAATGGTATGATGAGGCTGCTTCAGGGCCTTCCTTGGTCCATGGCTGGTCGCACTTGGCAGCACTTTTGGAAGGGTCATAGCCATCTTTCCACAACAGGAGCTTGAAGGCATACTTGGGCACTCGCGGTTCCAGCCTATCTTTAAAAACCTCTGTGTTTTCAGAACCTCGCCCAAATGATAGCAGAGTATCCGTGACAGGGAAGGAGATGCCCTGAACACATGATGATGGAGTACTGTCTAGTAACGCAATCGCCCGGCCAGCTGATGCGCTCTCCTGAACCGGCACGATAATTTTTGTGTCTGGTGGGCAAGGTTCAGAAAGGAAATCAGACTCCACGGGTGCCGCAGTAGAGGGAATGTCCATCATGTCATCATCTGCCAATCTGCTATCTTCGCGCCTCAAAGCGGGACGTGATGGAGTTGCCATACCGGCGCTCTTACTATCAGGACCTAGGCTGGGCGCAAAGTACTTCATGGCTAGATCCCACAGCGGCGTTTTGCCAGGCCAAAATTCTTCACCACCCTCTTTGGCTGCTTTTTTGAAGGCATCGTGTTGAAGTTGCGTCATCTCCGGGTACTGCAGATGCCAAGTTTTCTTGTCTTGTTCCCAGAACTCCATTTTACTGACTGGGTGGTCAATGAGCCTCCCGGATTCCAGTCTCACAACTTGAGGCATCCGAGCTAAAAGCTTGTACTCTTCCAATAGGTCATCTGAGATTTCTTTGACAACAAGTTCGGATTTCAGTCTCTTGATGACAGGCTTTCCAGGTGCCGTGTTCCCATCAAACTCCCCACTAGATTCGTTCGAGGCTGGTTTTCGTTTACTCGAGTTGAAATCCATGGAGTATGACAATCGCTGGGGTGTTGACATACTTGGAGCGGAAGATTCATGACCGCCCAGACTTTGTGATGCAACATCCTCAACCAAGCTCTGAAGTTGGTCTGCCGATTGGTTTGGGTATATTGAGGTAGCATTGTGGTGATAGGAACGAGGATTTCTGCCTTTGATCGTATCTGAGTCTCCAGAGTCGTAGGCCTCATCTTCATGGGAGTCAAGGACCTCAGTTATGCCCATGCTGCGGTTGGAGGGCAAACTAAGAAAGTCGGAAGGAATCACACCAGAGCTGCCTATCGCGGAAACTCCAACTTCTCCAAACAGCCGTTGTTGTTGATGATGATTGTCATACACCATTAGCCCATTTTCTTTGTCTGAGATATCACTCATCGAGTCGCTTATCATGTCATCGGCATTATTGGGCTGCTGAAGCTGCGAGGGATCATTCTCGTCGTCGGTAATCGCATCGTATGATTGTGATGCTTGTACCGTGGAACCTAATCCGCCAAGCCAGGGATGGTTTTCCAATTCTGGTATTGTTGCGCGATACTTGGCGCGTCGCTGTAGCATGCGGCAAATGAAGTTGATGCCTGCTTCGTTGACATTATGTTTTTGTAGGGGCTTAGTGTCTAAATTGCTAGTCATGACCTTGTGCAGCAATTCTGAATAGCTGATGCCCGATTTCACAGGATACGGCGGCAAGCCGGTTAGCGAGTAGAACAAAACACCCCCCAACGACCATATATCCACAGCGTGATTGTATCTTTGACCAGGCATACGACGCATCTTCTTACCACGAGTCCTATTGCCGTTGTCATCATATTCTGCGTATTCGGTATATACTTCAGGGGCACAATACAACAAGGTGCCGCAAAAGGTACGCAGAAAAGTTTCCGCACTATCGACCATCTTAGACAGACCAAAATCTGTGAGCTTCACCTCTAATGGGTCCAAAGATTGTATTAGAATATTATCGGGCTTCACATCACGGTGAGTAATATTGTTCGCATGTAAGTAGCCCAAGGCACTGAGTAGCTGGGTAGCCATGGTCCGCGTCATGTCCACAGTGAACGGTACATCTTCAGAGATTGTTCTACCCAGATCACCGCCAGGAATGAACTCCATAATAATGATAAGGAGTCGATCCTCCCAGTCAAAGTTCTCAATGTAACGCACGATATTTGGCTGAGCAATTATCAATGATCGTTATCAAAAGCCAAGAAATAATGAGGTTGGGGAAATCAAACTTACGTGTTGCACGCGTTGCATGATTTTCATTTCGTTTTCCACTTTCTGGTCAAGAACTCCATTTTTCATGAAGCGTCGCTTCTCGATCTCCTTAGCGGCATAGGGAAGCCCATCATATTTTGATGTCACTTTGTAAACCACAGCAAAGGCACCTTTCCCGATCATGCTAATCCGATTATATTTTCCTGAGCCTTTCCACTCAGTGCCAATCCCGCCTTGAAGCTCCTTACGCTTGGACGGCGAGGGATGCGGTGATGGGCTCACTTCAAAACCAACCTTTTTGGTCAATGGCCCTCCAGGGACTTTGAAGATGTCTACTGTGCCTGTATTGGCATTGGGCTGAGGCGTAGCGCCCCTGGACAGCTGCAGCCCATGTCGAACAAAGTATTCTCCGACTTTGGCGATGTATGCTCGGTCATAATCGTCGTCACGGCGGGGAACTCGAACACGGAATGTCAGATCTCGTATTTCGTCATGCAGAAGTATTTTGATTAGGCTTCCTGAGCTCAACACCCATTTATTGGTCGGTTGTGCCTTCTTGTCTTTTGGGTGACAGCTGAGAAGCTGCCGATCGACAAACGTGCCGTTGGTGGACTGGTCCTCGATCATGACGTTGCCATACTCGTTAACATGTATCCGGAAGTGAATATTACTGACTCGTCGCAGAGGGTCATTGAGAAATACAATATCGCATCTCGAGGTATTTCTGCCAAAGGCGAATCCGGCAGCAGGGTTCTTGACTTGAGACGAGAGTCTCAGAATGATGGCATAATTGCCATGGCTGACGGGATGTGACACAAAACGGCTCGCATGATCCTCCAAGTCATAGTCAGGCTCGACTTTGTCTGCTTCGTCCTTGCCGATAACATGAGGTGAATCTTCCTGGGCCAGCCTTTGAATCTCTTGGCGTGCAGAATCGGAGTGTGGATACAAGACACATATGATGTCAGATATGTCTTCGTCGGAGAAGCCAGAGTTCTGTTTGCCTACTCGTCGCGGATCGAGAACATTTTGTGTGGCTAGAAGAAAACAACGGTCAGCTCATCAGGACTCGGCTTTTGGTGGCCCGAGACCTGGAGCCACAAGTATAGGTATGTAGACGAGTTTTCCATACCTTGAGTTGGCTCAACGCCGTCCATTGAGAGAGGCCCAGCTACAGAAGGGGTTCGATTTCGAATGCAGAGAAGAACTCGAAATATGCGTCAAAGTGAGGAATTCGGAGTTTTGTGGTGGTTATGAAACCGAATAATGCATGCGGGAAGAAAAAAAGAAAAAAAAAAAAAAAAAGCCTGAAGCACGAAATTGCACTGGTACGGAACAGAATCATGTGCTGTTGTGATATAAAGAATGTTTCGTTGGCAAATGAAGTGGCCGCGTAGCTCGTCGTCGTACCTATCGCTATATTAACGGGCGTGATGGTAGACGCCGGAGGTTGGCGCGAGGGGCGGTAGGGGCGGTAGGGGCGGTAGGGACGGCGAGAGGTACCAACAACAAACAGGACGGATGATACGAGTCGCTACAGGGAAAGAAAAAGAGCCTGTCGAGGACAGGAGGATGGAGGACGGTCAGGGAGATCGGCATAACCATGGACAACCACAGTGTCAACGACAAAGGGCAGCGGCGGGATCGACAAAAGGAAAAAAGGACGAGGTAGTCCGTAAAAAATATTACAATATATCGGTCATGATAACATGCAGTTAACTGTGTACAGTCCAATCCTTGAATGATTTTACAAACCTACTTGCAGGGGTAGTTTAAGCCAATTAGATGCTAGCTTGGAAATTAGTGAGATATAGAGCGGAGATAGAAGATACTTTAACTTAGAGGTAAATTGCATGGAAAAATAAGTCCCTGCGGAGTAGTGCTTAAACCCTGCATATTCTTCTGTATCTCTCTAACAGCAGTAGCTCACAAAGTCTCTATATACCAAATTCGAGCTGTTAGCAAGTACCTAAACGTGGGGCTTGTAGATTGGTAAAATCATACAGGGCTTGTATTGTACAGCAGGAGCAGGGATGAGCTGCGCGTGTTGGACGCAGCTGCCGGCTGGTTGGACAGCTGGATGCCGGCCAAGTGCCATCGATGACTTCTTACGGCCCACAGCCCAATCAATCTTCGCTGCCCCCGTTGCCCCACCCATCTACTCCGTACAACCACTGTAGCAGTACCTCCTAATGCAACACGGTTGCACGTGGACACGACGGCCAAAGACTGTCTACCCCCGTACTTACGGAATAGTAAGCAGTACCTAGGTGCCGACCTCGTAGCCAATGACTGCTGAGGAGGTACATCTATATTTTGGTAGTTGACCCTATCTGAGATCTGCTATCACGACGTTCTTGTTCACATATTGCTCACTCGGTTTGGCCTATTTCACTACAACTCTTGTTCAAGTTTATTCAGAATAGATAGGTTAGAGAGTAGATAAGACCTGTTGCCATAGACACCGGCAATGAAAAAGAGGACGTCGACAGCCTTTACCTGTCTTCTGCCCAGTATTGCCTACCCAGGTACTTGGCTTCTTCTTGACAGAAAGTTTTGAGAATACATGACTAATATAAAACTGCCGCGGGCTTCTATTGCCGGACTAGACGGATTTTCCAAACCGTACGAGTAGTCTAAAACTGCTGAAATACTATAGCACATGTGCGGATGTCGGAGCAATTGCGCTCCCTGCCAATACGTGTCAATGTGTACGCCAACTCCCAAATCACACAAAGGTAGCATTTTTTCTGAATCGCCAAACAAAAGAAAATGCTTGTTCTAAAGATATGCGTCTACAGACACACGTATGATGAAACTGTGGCTCAATACCAGATTCTTCCGCGAGAGACAAGCCCACAAAGTTCGAGAGAGCGTAGATATGAGAAAAGCTTTGCAGTATTAGAACTTTCATGAAATATACTCACCCGCGTAAGTGTAACATGTCTCTCGACAGCGACTCAACGTTCTTTTAAAAAGCTTGTCCCTGATAATGGGCATGGGCCGGTGCTTGACCAGTTCCATATTGCCCTTGAGGAGGCATACTTGGAGATGGTGGTCCCCTTGGTCGAGCAGAGCTGCCGGGTCCGCCATGAAGAGGTGGTAGTGGGCCGCCTCCTCCTCGCCCAGCGCCAGGATATGGTGGTTGAGGGCTGGGAGTTCTAGGGCCCGTGCCAGGCCCTCTAGCTGCAAGATTGCTGCCATACTGAGGAGAGTTTGCCGCAGCTCGGTGTTGGACGTACTGTTCTGGCGTCAGCGCTCTTCCTACTGAAGGAGTTCTCGGTCTTGCACCGGATGCAGAGTAAGTGCCGGCGGGCTGCCAAACCATTTGCCGCTGGACAGAGTCTGAGGATTCATGTCTCGCGTGGCCCGGTTGAGGCCCACGGTCATGTGATCTCTTCTCCAGAGAGTCATGACCTGGCCCTCGGCCCGGAGCAGCAACATCACCAACTCTAGGGGTCTGAGTCTGGTTATGCGACATCACAGTAGTTGCACCATAATTGATAGTGGGACCAAAATTTACCTCTGGTATATCAAACTCTGAGCCTTTTTGCAGAGGAGGCTCTCCGCCTGCATCAGTTCTCATGACCCCAGCACGCGGTCGCTCTTCATCATTGTAACCATTGGAACCACCATATCCGGGTCCTTGCTGATGTAGAGGAGGCTGTGGTCGTCGGTCATACCCGGATGTAGGGCCTCCACGGTAGGGGTCGGATGTATAGTGATCTATTATGTGATCCGGTGTGATGCTGTTGGTTTGTCTAGGGACTGGTTTTCTTTGCGGATAGCCAGGTGAGGGTCCACCACGTCCTCCGCGATAATTCCCGTATTGGCCGGGAGGTCCATTTGGTGGCAGTCCTTGGCCGGGAGGACGTCCACCGCCATACGGACCCGGCGGACCCCCAGGTCCAGCTGGAGGCCTCATTTGGTCAGGCCGGAAACCCTGCTGCTGGGGATTCGGCGACCGTGAAGGTCCACCTTGGCCTGGCGGATAGGGCGATCGATTACTGTCAGAAGTCCCCGGACGTGACTTGGGATTTGGGCCGTGAGGGTTCGGGGATCCTAGAGGAGATCTGGAACGTTGGTTAGGCATGTCAAGCGCTGGTGGCACCAAGTGCTGCGCTGGTAATCGGTCCTGCGACGGTGATCGGTCCTGGCTTCGTGGAGTCATGCCTTGACGAGAGCCGCCAAAATTGGTATGTGCTCCAAGGAAATGGTCATGTGGATATGCTGAGGATTCCGGGAACACACCATCCTCGCCATCCCTGCTTCCGGGTAGCTTGTTATTTTGAGCGTCTCCAGGATTGCCCATGCCACTAGCGGTAACCATTTGAGCAAGCGTCGAGCTTGATAACCGACTATTAGCTCTTCGCAATTCAGGAGAATGATAAACTTTGCTGGTAGGTCGAGCTTGGGATCCATGACTGAATGCAGGTGGTCGCTGGACAGGTTCGGGGGTTCGAAGGCTTCGCATCGCCTCCAGATTGTGCATCGGCGGTGGCGGCGACGTCGCCAGGTCTTCGTCAGAGCTACATAGCTCAGTGGGTGTTATCCGACCTGGAGGGCCGCCACGGAATGGTGGTTGCAATCCCTGCGGAGAGCCGCCGGGACCCCCAAAGCCATTTCCAGAACCAAGATTAGAGTCTGAGACGTTGCGCATATGATGCGGCTCATGTCCGGCCTAGAACAAAAATTATCGGTTGGTGTCCAGAAGGACAATGCACGCGTCTTGAAGCAGGAACAAGGAGGTGAGACATACCGGTTCATCCGCAAAACCGACTTTGGGTCTATTGCCACTGCCAAAGCTCAATCGGTTACTGGAACGGCTTGCGCTTCGAGATTGAGATCTGGTGCCGTCTTCTAATGCATTCATTCTCGTGCCCGTAGCTTCCTTTAGACGCTTCCGCCATTCGCGCTCTGTCCAGCTGGAACTACCGTCGTCAAGAATTAAATTTGAAATATCTAGTATTTCCAAGTACCCATACTTTTTGTGTTTGGGCATGGCAAACATGAGTGAGCGCGGATCCAGAATGCTTGCAACCAGTTTTCCAGGACGCCCGTACAAAGCGAAAGTATCCCAGGTAGGGAAGAGAAACCGGAGCAGCATTTCGAAGCCGCTGACTGCTGGGTGAACTTCAGGCATAATGAAGATAAACCCTTCGGTGGATGAGGGGGGGTCGGCGTTTACGGTGACGTTGCCCTCAATTTTAAGCAACGTAGACGCGTCGACCAAGGACTTGGCTTGAGGATAGATAGCATATGCTGAATATGCATCTGTGATGGTTGCAATCGGCTGAGCCTTTTTTTGTTTTTTCCCGTCCTTTCTCGTATCGTAGAACTTGATGTCGCCTTTGAGAATAGGGGGGTGAGAGCGATCATATGGAGATCTTTTTTTGAATTCCTTCTGCAATTTCTGATATTCCTTTTCATCCGGAGGAGAAATGACACACCAGCAACGCCGCCACGGCACACCAGCGCCGAACCGAACTCTGACCCACTGCTCTGACTTTAATTTTGATCTTTCCATTATTACATTGATATTATTGACAGACTTGCCCTTGCCTGCGATCAACGCACCGGTGTAAGCCTCTTGAAGCGTGGAGTGCTCGTACATGGCAAGACGTATTCCAGCAGTCCATTGAATCAAAGAATGATGCGAATTAAAATGAAGCAGGTATCGGTTCCTGCCCGCTGTGGAAATGCTGAGGATGTTTTGTAATGGTTGTTCATCGCTGGACCGTGTGGGCAAGGATTCGATCTGCAAGTCGCAAAAAGCGTCAGTATCGAACTCAACTTGATCGACTTCACGTCATGGTCCATTATTCTTCCTCCTTGCCATGAACGCCATTCCCATTCTGGCCTGGACGTCTAAACCTCGAGCAAACCTACCATTTTAATTGAAGCGTCCGTCAGGTTAATAAATTTGGGCAAAACTTCGCCACCCTCACCAGCTGCATCTAGTTCAGCCGCATCCCAAAGAGACAAAACCGTGCCAACAAGCTGAGCGAAACATTCGGTCCACGTCCGGTCTGCATTCGGTTTACCCTCTGTGCAGAGAAGGGATCATCAGCAATAGACCCTTTGGCGCAAAAAAAAAAACACGCAGAACAGAATAAAGATGGAGAGTTAAGCGGACGTACGAGTGTTTTGGTCGTCTAATTTGAGAAAATAACCCTCCTGATACAATTTGTTGGAGTGGCTGTTGAGTAATGTGAATATGGGCTGGAGCTCGGGAATAGTATCCTCGTTAATATCCATGACGGGTGGTTGATAGGTTTGAACCATAGACAGAGGCCTTGATGAACTGCGCTGTCGCTGCTGTGGAGGGCTGTTGCGTGGAGATCCGTTCAGCGGGCTTCCATAATCTGGTCGTGATGGTGGCGTGACAGGACGACGAATTGAGTCGATGATGCGATTAGGGCAAGGGGCGGACGAGTGGCGCTTCTTCTTGATAGTCACAGCCGTGTGCTCGTTGGGCGGCGATGCTGGCAGGGATGGAGATTTGGCACCAGCAGAGAACTGAGACATGAAAGAAAGGACTAGGATGGTAGAGAAAGTTAGTATTTGACGTTGACGATAACCACATCAAAAAAAAGTGGGCGCCAAGAAGTGTCTCTGAACTGGAAGACACGATGCGCGGGAATTTGGGTAATCAGGAAGAAGGTGCAGGAGGGGCAGGGCAATGGAATCATGCGCCTAGCAGTCAGTGACATTTGATTGCATATTAATGGCCCCCATTTTACGGCGGTGACTACTCCACAGCAATATCGGACGAGCTAGCGCGTCGTGATGCACTGCCCAGATTTACCTCATCACAACAGTGTCACTTGCGCACAATGTGAGCGGACAGCATAGCGAAGAGGACGGCCAGGGGATAGCATTGGTTGCACAGCCAAGCACGGCACCAGCAATGATGCAATGATGCAATGATGCAATGAACCAGCCCTGGGCTGGGTGCATTGGATTGGCAGATACCAACGCGGAGCGTCTACGGAATACGCAAATGGGGTCTGGTAGGTGGTCTGTGGTCTGCGTGGTCTGGCGGCTGACGTGAGCTGGACTGCAAGACACAGAGGCACCGAATGTGCACTGCTGGTCAGAGCTGCTTCAACGTTCCCCAATGGGGGAGTGCCTATCTACCTGGATAGGCAACACAGGGTAGGTAAGAACCCGGCGATTGAATCGGTGGGTGATTGGGTAACTTGGGCAGGCAGGTGCTGGCTGCAGGCATTGCTTGGAATGAATGGACTGGAAGAATTCAGTAAGAATGATGACACCGACCTCGATTGCGACCCATATTCATTGATCGCCCAACCCAGGTTGCTCGCAATCAGAAAGAAAGGCCGTTGACGAGCTGCTGAACTGTTCGGACGACGAGCAAGGCAGGCCAGTCGGGCCTCTCCTGAAGCGCTTCGCTGCCAGCCGGTAATGAGAAAGACGGAATGTGGTTGAAGCGGAGCAGGCTGGTGATGGAAATATGGTAGGTAGCCTGCTGTGCCAAGGCCGTGCCCCAGAGTCCTCGTTGTCTTGGCACGTCGTCGGTGGCTGCGCCGATAGTGCACTCGTCTTCGAGTCTGGGAAGTGGGAGTCCAGGTTGAGGGCTCAGGAATGGCGTCTCACAGCAGGTGTTGTTGGTTTGACGTCAGGTGCTTGAGTAAGAAACAGATGAAAATGAGCAATGAAGCAGAAGATAGTAGAAAAGGACGCACGCCTAGTGTGAGAAGAATGTGGGGAAATGGAAAGCTTCTTGTTGTCGTCTAGCCATGAATTAGTTGCTCCATTCACCGCCAACATGAATATGATAAATCAAGATCTGCGGAAGGAGCAGTTCCCTTTCCAAGAGCAATCCACAAGGCGGGCGGGAGGTGGCGGGAGGGTGTGGGCGCGGAACCGTCGGCCTGATATCAAACAAGGAAAAAAGAGCAGAGCCAAGGAAAAAATCACCACCTAAGTATGATTGATGATGACGACGATGGCAGGAGCTCCTGCCCAGAAGCAAAGCAGTGGGGGAGAGGCCAGAAAAGATGCGACAAGAACAGAGAGAAGTTTCAAAGTCAAAGACTGAGTGAGGGAAAGAATTCGATCAATCATACCTGCTCCGTAGTCTTTGTTGACAAGCTTCTCCCTTTCCCTTTGACTTCCACTTTCACTTCCCCTTTCACCCTGTCCGTGGCAATGGGGTATCCCGGGCTGCCTCGTATTATGATGAATGCAAAATGTACCGAGACGAGCGTAATGAAAACAAAGGAGCGGGTAGAATAATGCCCTTTTTGAGGTGCTTCAAACCAGACACAAGGAAATGTCATGCAGTCGTCTATGGGATAATATGTATATGCGTACTCCGTACTCCGTACAGCTGTACAATATGATGAATCGGCCGTGCCCGCGGGCAAAGTGCGAGCTGGTGCCGAATGCGGGTGGATATAATAAGACTTCAGCTAGGCTTTGGCCCCACGTAAAACTCGTCGACATCAAATCCACTTGCTCTCGTAGTAACTACTGACTCCTTCCACCTCTTTGCTTTTTTTTTTTTTTTTTTTTTTTTTCGTAAGAGCCCGGCCACCAGGGTTTGCTTTTCGCTTCTTCGAGGCTGAAATTGTCCACGCCGATTCAATTGTCCATCCCCTGAATTCGGATCTGCAATTCGAACAGATTGACCCGTCGCTCAAGTCGAGCAGTCGTTAGCTTTAGTGGGTTAGTAGTGGGTTTTGTATGGAAGTAACTGCATTTAGTAGCGTCCAGGAATCGTCGATGGTCTCACACTCGATCTGTTGGTGCTGACAATCTGGAGCTTTCCACCGCGGGACATGCGGGCAATAAGTATTCCCGAAAGCAAGAGTCACTCGGAACAATCGAGCATGGGCATGGCTTGGGGTACTGGCGGGCACATGATAACATCGAATAGTATCATTGAAATTTCGTGGCACTGGGGTGGCCATGGGATGCCATCATCAGCGGCCAGCGGCCACGAGAACAGGCGCTTCTTCTAACGGAGGAAATACAACTCCATGGCAGCTCCATCCATTGGCTCTCCGCCTGTCTTTGACTTGGCACTTGTTTCTTGTCTGAGGCGTCTCAGCGTTTTCGAGGGTCCTGGTCGTGCGCGTAGTACGTGACCCCATACCAATGCGCCTCTACGGGCTCGGAGCCCGCCCGATCTCGACAATGTAGCACGTACATGTACTCCCGTACCGGTTGAACATGTCGCTTGATAGGCTCAGAACCGCCAGCGTTGAGCTGCCTTGCCGCCCTTGAATTCCACGACTGGGCTTCCTGCTTTTTGCAAAGCCACAAACCCATGGAACACTGGAACTTGGAACACTGGAACTTGGAACACCCTGTGCGACCGAGAAACGAGTGATGCCATATTGATATTCTACTCGCCTAGCGGCATCTTGCATGCCATGTACTGCGGCTTGGCACTACTAGTCGTTCTTGGCTGGGAAAAAAAAAAAAAAACTGAAAATGAAAATGAAAACCGGACCTGGTACTACTCATCATCGTCAAGCCGCACGAAGCAAGCTGGTGCAAAGACATGGGTCATCTATTCCTAATTACCAGCGCCAAAGAACACCGGCTATTTGCTGGTATCCGCAGACTCAGGGCTGCTCAAAAGATCGCAGCACAAAAGCAAAACCCCAGTCGCTCTTTGTAAAAGGCTCCAAAGCATGTATTTCCGGCGCGCTACCGTGCACTCCGTACTAACTATATCCCATCCACTTGATTCGTAGGGGATCCGCCAGAACATTTATAGTTTGGCCAGCTGATTTCTGCTCGTATGCTGCCCGTTTGCAAAAAAAAAAAACGAATGACAATGGTGGTGATTCTACGGCAAGTCAACTGATTGTTTCTTCCATCAGTCAGTATTGCTTCGCCGGCACCCTGAATAAGAATTCCTGCGCCACCGGAGCATTTGACCTTTCGGTTGAGGCAAGTTCAGGGGAATCGCCAGTAACTAGTCTCCAGACCTGTATCGAGTCTGGTAGCTACGTAACTAGATCTTGAACTATCGGCCGCTTCCAGGGGTCCCACCAGCACAATACCATGCCTTGTGGATTACCACCGTATGTTATTACTATGATGGCATGTTATTGATATGGGATTGCGGATACGATATGCAGGGGTTGTCTCGTAATCCAGGGCCCTTGGTGAAGCAGAAGCCCACAAGCTTGCGTGGCTCTGACAAAGACATTCGGATTGTCGCCGTGTGAGAATAGCGAGGAAGCGCTGAAAAAGCATGAACGCTTCTGCTGAATATCTGATAACAATCGGGTGCCTTTGTTGGGGCGCTGTCAACCCTGTTTCACGCCAGGATGGTCTTTGTGCCTTTGTTCGGCTCGTTATGTCACAGGATGGCGAGGGTTGGGTTGCCTGGCGGCTGGTGCACTCCTCTACGGCCTTGTGTGTGTATCCACAACTAGTAAGAATCACCACGTTGTTGAAGTACTCTAGTTAGCACCCGAGGTCCAAAGACTATCGATATCTTTCAATTTCCCTCATTGAACTTTTCTGCTTTAGCAATTTTCCCTTCTGCCAATTAGGTCTTTTCGGGTTATATTCATTTCCAAGATTGCCGGCCCCAGATGCCGACGAGAAGACAAGGCTTCGAACCCTGTAGCTGCTCTCCTGGTCAATCCTTTCTTTATTCCCCATTTCTATTCCAGTGTGCATACAGATCGCTGTGTATTCTTTCAACGAGATCGGCAAAAACAAATTTATTTCCTTCTTGAAGTATGGGCATGCGCGTGAAGCCCATTCCCTAAGATTGATGTGTGAAGATCTCGCATGTAATATGACCAGCTGATACCCTATGGGCTAATCTAATCGCATGAAGTCTCCTATATGTACTTAAATTGCTAACCACAGTCAGCGACTTGTCTCCCAGCAATCAACTAGCTTGGTATGATTTGACAGGCGGTTGAGCTTTGTGTACATGCAGAGTCCACAATCTACATTTGCAATGCTCTAAATTAGCGGTCCGATTAACTAACGCATGAAAGTGGACGACTCATGTGGGTTGCCCATTCTGGCCTGATTAGACCCATGGCGCCGTCACGTGGAGTCAGTCATCTTGCCTCCATTTCTCGCTACTGTATCCCATCCCGACGTTGGACTGCAACTGAGTACGTTCACTATCGAGGCCGCGGTCAGCGACCCAACTGGGTCGACGCTGAAGTCTTTTTATTGGAATGCGCACGTCACTTCTCTCAACGCCCGTGGCCATCTCGAGATCTTCTTCGCGTCAGCGTCAGCTCCTTGACCCGCTATGGCGGGGCTGTCGTAGGAGACGATATACGGCAGATTCGTCTCCAGAGTCGTCTGATCGGCAGACGAAGCATCACAACCTACCATTTCGATTCGAGACAGGCATTGGGCTCTACGCTAAACGACCATCGCGACCCTTTCCTCCACCCTTTACCTCACCCCCGTCAGGCTCCTTCTCAGACCCCTTGAGCACGTATCATCGAAGCCGAGATCGGCGTGATCGTCCAGGTTTCGTGAATGGACAACTTATCAAGGGCTTGACCAACGGTGATGACGCGGTGTTCGCGAGCGATTTCTTCATATGTGCCAACGATGGAGTTGGGGCCTGGGCGATGCGCCCTCGTGGTCATGCTGGGTAAGTTGCTATGATGGTTCAGAAATCGAATTGCCGATTGTCAAGTCTAATAAATGATATACAACATAGCTTATGGTCACGACTCATATTACATTTCTGGGCAACAGAAGTGGAACATAACATCGTTCAATCGTCCAATCTGAACCATCCCCACATGCCCAATACGATTGCCATGCTGCAGGCAGCTCATGAGAACACACTCGAAGCGACACTTGCCCACGACTGGCAAGGTACCACCACGACATGCGGAGCGCAACTCTATTATCGGAACAACACTGATGGTGAATCGAAAAGTCTAACGCCTCTTCTCCTCGTCACCAACCTTGGAGACTGTCAAGTCATGGTGATTCGACCTCGAGAGAAACGAGTGATTTACAAGACGGCGGAACAATGGCACTGGTTTGACTGTCCCCGCCAGCTGGGCACCAATAGTCCTGATACGCCAAAAGAAAATGCTGTCATGGACTCTGTGGACTTGGACGTCGGAGATGTGGTCCTTGCGATGAGTGATGGTGTCATAGACAATCTCTGGGAGCATGAAATTTTGGAAAGTGTCATGAAAAGCATCGACAGCTGGGAGAAGGGGGATTCAAAGATACCGCAAGAGCAAAGAGCCGGTGGCCGCCAAGGGGGCATGCAAGCTGCGGCTGCCGATCTTGTTGAGGCAGCGAGACTCATCGCCATGGATCCATTTGCAGAGAGTCCCTTTATGGAGAAAGCAATTGAGGAAGGATTGGCGAGCGAAGGAGGTATGTTTCGTTCATATTCGAATCCTTTGTGCTTCATGGTTACACTCTCGTTAACTCTGCTCTTTTCAGGCAAACCTGACGACATCAGCGTTGTAGCTGCATTATGTGTTGAAAATAGGTGACCATGGTGTGGCCCGCGCACGGCTATCATGAGTGAAGGCTATATTGTGTTATACGGGAAAGCATTGGTAATTCGAAATTAGATTTCATCTTGGCGTTGAGCAACTATGTAGCCATGCCTTGCATTTTATGGTCAGGTCAAACTTTGTCGCGTAATATTGCCCGAATGATTAGCCCCAGCATGCTTAGGCTTTTGCTGACATTTCCGACAATTTGCAATGGGTTACTACACTCCTTTGCACTCTTAAATCGTCTACCCGTCCTCGTCTGTCTGAAGTTCTAGCGCATTACCGCTTTTGGCTAGTGGTGCTACTCTTATCGCACGTGCATGTATGCAGTAGGGTCCACCGATAAGAAATTTATTTTGGAAAGCTCAAATCGCCTGAACGGCAAGAATTTCCATATGTCTCTTGAAGCGACGAGTTTCAGTAACACATTGCAAAAGGAGTACTGAGACGCACGATCAAAGATGAGAGGAAAACGTTCCAAGCAGTATCGGAAGCTCATGGAGCGATACTGCATGACATTTGGCTTTCGTGAACCGTATCAAGTTTTAGGTATGCCTTTTCCATTGGGTTACAGCACCTTGAAAATTGACTCACGCTATGATGGCAGTCGATGCCGAAATGGTCCAGGATTCTTGTCGCTTTAAGATGGATTTGGAATCTGCACTTCAACGAACTGCTCATGGCAAGGTGAAGCCTAGTAAGTCTGACACCGAACGCTCCAGATTCTCACAACTGTGCTAATACCGCAATAGTGATAACACAATGCGAAATCCGGAAACTTTACGCTAAGAAGAACGAGCCCGGGATAAGCGAAGCTATCGAAGTAGCCAAGTCTTGCGAAAGAAGGCGCTGTGGTCACCACCCCGACGAGTATCCGGAGCCACTCAGTACGCTGGAGTGTTTCCAATCCGTCATTGACTCGAAGGATAAGGGAGAGAACAAGCATCGATATGTCGTGGCGAGCCAAAACCAGGATTTAAGACGAATGCTGCGTGGAGTTCGAGGAGTGCCGTTGATATACATCAAGAGAAGCGTCATGATATTAGAGCCCATGTCTGACGAGAGCGTCCAACTCCGAGCTAGGGAGGAGCGGAAGAAATTTAGAGCGGAGCTCAAGTCCACAATCGGCAAGAGGAAAAGAGAAGAACGAGATGATGGAAAGGAGGATGATGTGATGGGCAACGCCGGCGGGGACGGAGAGAAAGAAGTAGCTAATGGAGCGAGCGGCTCAGTGACGGAGGCGGCAAAGAAAAGGAAGAAGAAGCCTGGTCCAAAGGGACCAAATCCACTATCAGTCAAGAAAGCTAAGAAGAAGCCGGAAGAGCCCGCGACAAAGGTCAAGACTGAAGACGGCGAGGTATTCACGAAGCGCAAGAGACGGAGAAAGGTCAAGCCCACCGAAGCTGCGGTATCGACAGGGAATTGTGGTGGCAGCGACCTATCGACGAGTAAGCCGGATGGCGCGGACAGTTAATGGTAAATCGTACTCGGATTGCATGGAATATTGTTTCATCATAAACGACACACACTGGCGTTTGGTTTGGAGTTGAGGCAGAAAAGCATGTTGTACAGGAATTAAGAATTGGAGCATGCGTAGTTTATGCTCAGAGGGTGATGTGCTTCCGCGTAGAAGTGTTGTGCATAGCTTCTGCAAGGTATATTTGTCTATCTTGGTAGGTGGTGATTCGTAAATATAGATTCGCTGCTGATTGCACATCTTCAAGTAAGCCGACTCATTAACGAATGTTAGAATGTGACCATGTGAGAGATTAGACACGTAGGTAAGAATCTAGTTCCTTAACGCCACACACTACAGGTATCCATTCGAAGCCTAATCCTTTTTTCTATGAGTGAAATATAGGCTTTGATATTCCCGGGACTACATATTTAGATAAGTCTGACCAGAAAGCTTCATCTCATCCTCATCCTTGAGTGCCATAAGATGACAGCCAGCGAATGAGCTACGTTAGGTACCTTACCTAAGGTATTGAGCAAGCCCATCAGACGCAGTGGGGTAAAAGCGCTGCTTCAATTGATGTGCGAACCTCAATATAATATAATAAAGTCAATAAAGTCTCAGCAACTTTCAGATGTGTTAAAGGGGTAACTAAAGCATTGACACCAGGGAGGGATATGTACAGTGGGTGGGTGTGCAGTACCTGCAGTGCTCCTGTCACTAAATTCGCCGGCGCCTTGCAGCAACTAGCGCGGCAACTAGGGGCACTTTCCGGCCACACTGAAATTCAGTGGGCCTGATGGCTGCGTACGAGCCCAAAAATAGCCCAGTGCACCCCCAGTGCACCCCCCCAGTGCCCCCCAGTGCCCCCCAGGTGCCCCCATTGCGAATGGAATAGTTGAGGTCATGTGGTGCTGGCTGGTTTCAATGTGTATGGAATGCAAAAGAAAGCACATCTAGGTAAAGAGTTCTCTATCTGTGCCCGAGTCCATTCCATGAGGCTGGCTTTATCTAGACCAGGTTCATATTAATACATGAAATAAATTGAGTCAAAGGTGAGACCATCCCTCCACCCCCTGACACCCCAGGTTCGTCCCGTCACCGCCACTGTCCGCCATACCAGACACGACGCTACCTAGCTTTCGAAACGGGGGGCCCCCCTTCACCCCCCCCCCCCCCCCCACCATAAAGAAAGAAAAAAAAAAAACGTCACACAGCTCCTAGTTCGTCCTCGACCCCTGAGATTTTGGAAGTCCTCGATGTGAACGTGGTATTAGAAGAGGCGAACATCTCAAACGGAGCTTTGTCCCTGTCGCCCGCGGCTTGTCCTTGCTCCTAGAGGAGCTGAGAGCAAGCATGGCAGGCAACAAGGATACTGAAGCAGACAACACGGCGGTCAAGTCAGCGTCGCAAGGTCCTGTCAATGCACAGATGGAGACGGATGACTTTGGCTTGCCGATTCGACGATATCAAAAGCCCCCGAATAAAGTCGCGTCAACAATGACCTCGGATTCTAGCGACAAGCCCGTGGTAAAGGCTGACAAGACGCCCTCCAGTGTCAGTACGCTTTCAGATGTAGCCTCAACAACTCCAGCGATGTCAGTGGAGACACAAATCTCATCCTCAGCGTCCGATGCGAAAAAAAGCAAGAGCCCTAAGGAAAGTGATAGAGACGGCGACAATACTACATTTGAGGATGCTCAAAACGCGATCCCGGTCGACCCTAGAAGAGGAGCCCCTTCTGAAGCAGCAGGCTTGACTCCTAGGGCACAAACACCTGTTCAGGAAACCAAGAAAGTACTTGCGAGCTTTGGTCCGACCCCAAATGCGTCTCCAGCCCTAGAAATAGTTTCACAAAAGGACGCACACAATTCCAAAGCCGAGGCAGATAAAGCCGATCTGATAGCCAATGAATCGAAACAGTCTCGCCGTGATGTCAAGCCGGATGAGGGAGCTATTCCAACAGCGCAGGAGCATGCCAGCCAGACCGAAGTAAACCATACACACGATATCAGCACTACGAGCGCTACCAGCGTAGGAAATGGCACAAATCCAAATCTGTCGGAATTTTCTCATCAACAGCTTTCCAAGCAACAAGAAGAAGAGCAGGAGGGCGGCGACGGTGGCTGGCAGACCATGCCGGCTTTTGCACCATACGACATGTACGACGACAACAATCGCTTAATTGCTAGAGAACGTACCGACGAAGAAGACGACAAGTATGCCTACGGCGGACTCGGAGGGGCGGGCAAAGGCTATACTAGGGTGATTATGGATGACGATGCCGAATCGGCCACGAGCATGGACGATAATACACATTATCTTTTTAAAGATCCCAGGGGTACTGATGTTGCGGATGATGAAGGCCGCGATGCTGTTGCCCAAATGCAAGCCACCAAAGACCTCTTAACGGAAGGCCAGAGGATAGCATATGTTGGGGTGGTACGTCTGGAAATCGCCAAGCTTGTCAAGGAATCAGAGGAAATGGAAATCAACCGGAAGACAAAAAAGGAGGTGACGGCGAGCGCTGACGCCCTGAAGATGTGGGGTCAGAAGATGATGATTCGACTCTATGCCCACATGGACATCAGTGAAGCAGAGCAGCTTATGATTGAACAACTGGCCGAACATGGCGTTATTCCAGGAGACTTGACACCCGCACTTTATGCTAATTCTCGTGTCCATAATCCAATGGCGGAGGATCGCCAGTCAGGGGATGGAAGCACACGACCAACCTCAACCTCTCTAGTACCTAGATCATCAGAAGACGAGAAGCCAGCCGAACTTCCGCCACCATACGAGATGCTCGACCATGGTGAACTACCAGAAGTCCAGACGCCGTCACAGCTTCCCACCACGGAGAAGATTGACATTGATCTTCGGTGGACAGTCCTCTGTGATTTGTTTCTCATCTTAATCGCAGACTCCATATACGACGCGCGCTCACGACTTCTTCTAGAACGTGTTGCGGCGAGTTTGGAAATTTCATGGATTGACATTTGCAAGTTCGAAAAGCGCGTCACGGACGCGCTAGAAATGCAACAAGCTGCCGAGAAGGAAAACTGGAATGAGGAGGAGCACATGGAGTCTCGGAGGAAGATGGCGCTGAAGAAAAGATATATGATGATGGGTCTTGCCACGGTTGGCGGAGGCCTCGTTATCGGACTTTCTGCTGGGTTATTAGCCCCCGTCATAGGCGCCGGTCTTGCTGCCGGATTCACCACAATCGGTGTTACGGGCACCAGCAGTTTCTTGGCCGGCGCTGGTGGTGCGGCCATCATCACCTCGTCAGCTGCAGCATCAGGAAGTTTGATAGGCGGCCGCGCTGCGGATCGCCGAACCGGCGCAGTCAAAACTTTTGAGTATAGGCCACTGCATAACAACAAACGTGTCAATCTCATTGTCACGGTGTCAGGCTGGCTGACGGGCAAAATGGATGATGTTCGTTTGCCCTTCAGTACTGTGGACCCTATCATGGGGGATATCTATTCGATTTTCTGGGAACCGGAAATGCTGCGAAGTATGGGTGACACCATCAACATTCTGGCTACCGAGGTAGGTTTCTCACTCCGTCAGATTGCTGTGGTTGGGGAAACGGAGATGTGATGATGAATTGACAGTTTCGTGTTCTCATCAGGCTCTTACTCAAGGACTGCAACAGCTTTTAGGAAGCACCATTCTAGTCAGCTTGATGGCGGCTCTGCAATTGCCAATTGTTCTCACCAAGCTGTCTTATTTAATCGACAATCCATGGGCCGTGTCTCTTGATAGAGCCACGGCTGCTGGGCTGATTCTGGCTGACTCACTAATGGACCGCAGCCTAGGCACTCGACCCGTCACCCTCGTCGGCTACTCAATTGGCGCCAGAGTCATTTTCTCATGCCTGCAGGAGCTGTCCAAGCGGGGGGCATATGGACTGATTCAGAATGTTTACCTGTTCGGGTCGCCTATGGTGGTTAAGAAGGATGAATTTCTGCGCGCCAGAACGGTGGTGGCCGGACGGTTTGTGAACGGATACAACAGGAATGACTGGATTTTGGGGTATCTTTTCCGTTTGACCAATGGCGGTATTCGTCGCGTGGCAGGTCTCGCCCCCATTGAGGAAGTGCCATGGTTGGAGAACATTGATGTGACTGAGCTGGTTCCAGGTCACATGCAGTACCGAACAGCGATGCCGGTCTTGTTGAAGAAGTGCGACTGGATAGTGGAGAGTGAGGAATTCACCGAAATCGAAGATCCCGATCCCGATAACCACGACGAACGACAGCGCGAACTCATTACTGAGATTGAAGAAGCTCGCAAAGAACTAGACAGGGAGGGCAAGAAGAAGAGCGGGAAAAGGTTTAGCATTTTTGGGCGCCGCAAGAAGGGCGAGAGACAAGAGTGGGAAGTGTACGAGGAGACAGCCAGCAAGGATGCAAGCAAGGATGGGAAAGACGGCAACGCCAAGTTGGAAGACAAGAATGGCAACAACCACGGCGTTTTGTTTGACATTGACGCCATCAGAGCCGAGCTTGCCAAGGAGAGCTACGACAACGCTGATACCGAGACGGCACTGCAGATTAAAGAGATCAAATCTACGCTACCACCCATGAAGCTCGACATCCCACCTGCTGCGCCTCCAGGGTCGTCCGCAGCTGGCACGGGGGCACAAGGGTTCTTGCGCGAGACCAAGAGCGCGACGAACATGCTGACGCCTAGTGGATCGGGATTCGGGAGCGCCAATAGCTCGCGGCGGGAGCTATCGCCATATCATACCGAGCTGTACGAAGAACAAGTGGAAATGACCTTTGATACATCGTTCGACGACACTAGCCGTACAGACACGGCCGCTCCCACAAATGGAGGAAGTAATCCCAGCCGCCCTGAGATACGGACCTCTCAGGCCTTGCCCAACATTGCGACATCAGATTCATGGGCAGACGCAGGTGACGAAGATTTTGGAAAAGAAGATGAGATATCGATGACTTTTGCATAGTACTGAGGCGCGTTGCAGTCTAACACGCTGCTATTTCAAGCGAAAGACGGCTTTTCATGCGGCGACGAAACCCACAATGGGGGGGTTCTTGTACCATTTTTTTATTTTTTTTATTTTTTTTATTTTTTTTCCGGTCTTACTGCATTTGCTTCTGGCAGAGCGTGCCCGATTGCGTCTGGCGTTGACGGCATTACAAGTCAAGATTCACGAGAGGCCAACTTTTACAAGGCCTACTCCGTATATTTGATTCTGTCTTAAATTCTTATATTTTTTTTAAATCTTTCTTTCTTTTTTTTTTCTTTTTTTATTTTTTTTTTTGAACTGCATGAATGGGGGAGTACGCGGTACAGTTTACTTACACATTAGGTGCACATTGGCTTGCTGCATGGGATAGGAATTGGGTAGTGTAGTGGACAAGGCTACAGAAGTAGAGTACGGTATATAATGAATGTTCGCAATGACCTCTGTCTAGTTTGATGCACTGCGTTTGTCACTACATCAAGCAGAAGTTGTGTCTTGGTCCTGAGGCGGGCAAATAGAGTGGCTGTGTTATTTGTGGTTTATTTTCGCTCGGATTCATTTGTATGCTTTTTTTTTTTTTTTTCCGTCTTTACCTTCCTTGTACTTTGTCAACTCTTGTATGTTGAGTGTGATGAGGGTGTTGATTGATGGACCATGTAACAATTGTGTTGATACATCGCCCTTAAGCATGGAAGCCGTCATGGCGTGGTTCGTTCGCATCCAGTTCTAGTTCACGTATTGCCATGGAATACGGTCGAACCGGTACAGGCGAGCCAATGCCGGTGTGTCTCGCGGAAACGCAGTTCCCAAGGCATCAAGCTCCCATCGGACTGCAGAGTATTCACATCTGATAAGATGTAATTGAAGGTCCTACCACTAGCTATGACAACCTCATTTCCGCGAAATTAGTGACTCGTCAGACAACAGAGCCTCCCACCCCAAGCTCACTTCATACAACCGGCACATCAACTCACCCCATCGCAGTAGTATACACAAGAAAGCCTCAGCTCCGCATCCGCCCATCGCCCTCCATCCCTCACGAATCAAAACCATCTGACGCAATCCCAAGAGGCCATCTTGTCCCGTATTCCGCACACATTCCTAACATTTTTTTTTAAAAAAAAAACTTCATCCCCGGGAAAACCACCGCCCAGCCAAACTCGACACAATATTCCCAGCCAGATTCGTCGAGCCCAACGCACTCCCCGCCAAATTAGAAGCCTGGCTGAACTTGTCGCAACGAGAAAAGGCCAGCGTGTTCATAATCGTCAGAACAAGAGCAATAACTTACAACAAAAGAATTAGCACTAGCTTCGGGCATTCATCGCCCGACGGCATACGTCGCAAAGTCCAAGCCGGGACTATAATTGTTGGGCCCCCCCCACCCTCACCCCCCAAAAAAAAAAAAAAAAATTTTTTTATACGTACAGACAAGAGGTAGCCACAGAAACTGCAGCCTCACGACGGCCAAGACAGCCAGGAAGATCCACAGCAAAGGCTGCACATACAGCGACAGCCAGAAGAACCGGCTGTCCGTCGCATTGACCACCTTTGCGCCCAGCTCGCTCGACTCAAACACCCACTTCGACTCGCCAGTCTGCGGATCGACCTCGTTCCACCACCGAAGGCCCACGAGTCGACGACCAGCAATGTTCTTGAGGTAGTAAAAGTCCGCAGCAAGAAGGAGGATCGTGATGATGAAGATCATGACCCTACAGTCCCCATTAGTTTTTTTTTTCTTCCCATGTGCTCCCGAGAAGAGTGCTCCCGAGAAGAA